>CM021108.1:14212753-14368320 GCA_007115665.2 Sequoiadendron giganteum | reverse complement strand
AAACTATTCAAAATGTCATAAAAAATCAAATTAAACTAATGCAACTTGATTTGCAAAATTCAAAATTGATTTACATGTTCAACTCCAAAATGAATGAATGAATTAATCGTTCTCAACCACTTTATTGATTGAGAAAATTACGACTATTCAATCTATGATCAATCTATTCCTAATTGATCAATCTATTTCTCAATCCCATAGATCATTCGATCTATTTGTTTAGTCACACTAATCATAAAATTTATTTTGCATAGATTATTCATATCTAAATTCTCTCAACATCTTTCGACCATCAATCAAGATATTCTACTACACAGTCTTGATAATCATTTCAAATCATATAATTGTATATAATAGACCTCTTTCCTCACAAGATAGGACTGGAAAATCAACTTTATTTTCTTTCTTCAATAACGTTTTGAATTATTTAGCTTTAAAACTTCATTTCGTGAGTGAAAGAATAGATCCGTATTTATTGTTTTTTATTTAGATTAGATTCTAATTCATTTGCATTTTATCTCATTTAAACTCTATGATTTTCTTGATATTTTAATAGAAATATTTTAATAAATTTTCTTGTTTATTGATATCATTAGAGAAAAAAAATTAAACTACTTGAGCTTTGAACAGCATGATTGTAATATTTTTTCCTATTTACAAATAACATTAGAGTAGAAATTTATTCTATTAAATAGCCAGGAATTGTCTATATTTTAAGGACTCTAAAAATGCATGCTTTCAAAATTATATACCTTTTAATTGTTTTAGAAGGCATAGTTTGTTGAAGCTATGTCTACGGTTATATTTTAAGGACTCTAAAAATGCATGCTTTCAAAATTATATACCTTTTAATTGTTTTAGAAGGCATAGTTTGTTGAAGCTGTGTCTACGGTTTTGAAACTGTGAAGTTTTGATTTATTTAAATGACTCTAGTTTTTCATTATAATTCCATAATATGATTGTAAGTATTATTTCCTTATGGTCAAACTATTATTTGAGTAAGCTAATATGCTATGTTGCAATGAAAACTGCTCACATGTGTTCAAGTTTCTTGCAAACTAATTATTGTGTAACTTCATTTTTCGCTCTTCCCCTTTCCATAACATATTAACTTATTTAAAAAAATGGCCAAGGGATGAGAGATATATTTATTTTAATTCGACCATATTTCATTGAAAATTAGCATGGTATTGGAATCTAATGGGTTTAGTGATAGATTGAACTGCTCTTGATTATTTAGTTTTTATGCAAACTTATTTTTGGGTTTTGTTCCTCATTCCTTCCCCTTCTTAGACCATATTGAATTTTTTAATTTGGTTTATTATCATGACAATAATCATCATTTTAATGCTACCTTTTTTCACTTTGATAAAAAAAAGAAATTTGTAAGGTGTTTATTTGATTAAATTATTGCCAAATTGTTTGAGAGTTTAACGTATTTGAGGAAATTTATTATTGGCCATAAAAGTATGTGCTAATTCAAGTCTATGTTTGTCAAAATATATATGTAGGTATGGCCATCAAAGATGAGCCCCCGAGGAATTAGGTCTATCCGCTAAGGTTTTCTTGCTTTTCATTACTTTGAGTTAATATTGATATATTGTATTATAATAGCTTGTGACTTGATTGTGTATTCTAATCATGAATGTGTTTGTAGGACTAATTATATATGTCTAAATGATGTGAATTCCATGTCTCCACTTGAAACCCTACTAGGATTAAATAAGAAATTTAATCACTTAACTGAATATTATAATCTATATTTGGTCAAATGTTATTATGCTTTTTAAGAATTGTTTTCTTTGGAAAGAAAAATTTGTGAGTTAGTAATGTGTTGTAATACATATTTAAATTTCGTTTTGTCCTTAATTATATTTTGGTATAAATATTGGCCATTACATTTGGTATGAAAGTGGGATTGCAAAACTAGGATCTCTGGTCTGTGTTGTGGCCCTTGTTGTGATGCTTGGGTGAATCTCCCTTGTGCATCTATATCCTTGTTGTGACTAATATTTGAAATTAACCTACAATGTATTTTCTTCCCTTATTATATGGTAATGGTTATTAGATTTGATGGAGTATTGCATACCTTGATGTGAATGATGTAATAGATTATGAAATAAATTATACTATGTTCATTAACTTTATGTGGAAAAATAATAGTGAAATAGTAATGCACCTTAAAGGAATCATATATTGTGTTCCCTAGAATTTGATAGAAAAGTAGCGATTTAACCATGATTTGGATGTTACATTGGTGAATCTTAAGAAAGATGGTGTCTAGGCACTATTGAGGTCAAGCTAGGGCGGTCATTCCCTACCTTGTTTTTTCTATTCTTATTTTTTTTAATATTTCTTTACGCAAGTGGGGAGGGGTGGGGGTGTTGATAAACATTATTCTTCCTTGTCTAGTTCATTTGTCTCTTTCTCATGCTCTTTACATGCTTGTTACTTGTTGACGGGGAGTCTTCTATCTTTGCTTCTGTGGGGTCTTCATTTTATTGGTTGCATGAAAGGTTTTCTTCTTTCTTTCGACTGCTCTCCCACTTTTTCCACTTGGTGTGGGGTTTGTAGTGGGATTATTTTGGTAGAGTAGGGGTTGTTTGGGGTTTTTCTCTATGTGGGTCTTAATTACTATACATGTGCATTTGGACAAGGAAACTAGAGGGTCTACAATGGCAGGTGTTAATCAGGAGTTTCAAACTTGGTTTCTTCTAATGTGGAAATGATATGGAATGTTGCTCGTAAAGTGAATAAGGTGAATGAGTGTTTAGAGAGGGCCAAAGAATGGTTGATCTTAGTGATCCAATCGAAGTCGGTGGCTAAAGATGTGTAGTACTACTCCAATCATATTTCAATCTATAAATTTATGGGCATGAGGGTCACTCTCCCTTTTCTCGATAGCTAGATCAATATGACATGGAACCCAAAAGGAGATTATGTCATGAAAAAGTGAGGAATTTGACACTTTTCACTCATTTGAAACTTTTCCTATGGACTTTGGACCATTTTCATCCTATTTTCACCCATTTCCAAGCCTTGTGCATAAGTGTTGTAAGGTGTTGCAAAATATTTTCACACTCTCCTGGTATTTTCATCACTTTAATCAACCCTTAATGACCCCTTAATACACATATAAAACCTATTGTAGTGAGTTTTCAAAAGACAATCTCGACAAGCAACAATAATAATATATTAATTACCAAAAACTAAAGAAAATTTCCTAGGTGGACTAGGTCACTACCTTGGGCGACCTAGTCCCATGTGGCATAAAAAATGAATTGAACTTAATTTATTTCGGGATTCAGGTCTCTAAAACTGTAAGGTTGGTCAATATGATGTTTTCGGGTAAGTTAGGGCATAAATTGTATAAATAGTCTACAAAAGCCTAATTCCTCATTATGCAACACTCATTTCTTTTCACCTCTCCTCTCAATATCTCCTCACTCCTCCTCCTCAAACAAGCTAGGGTTTCACCTGTTAGAAACCCTAGATCAGACATGCAAACCTAAACACCTTCCACATAAGAGAAAACATAAAAAAGAAGAGATTTGCATGTGAATGTGCAAAGTGATATATTCATAAATTCAATATTACAATGAGATGATTTGCCTTATAAAGGCAAAGTATGCAACCCTAATGTTGACCTAAAATTAGCTCAACCTAAGTAAAGTTATGCAAGTGTAATTAAAAATTAATTACACTAACACCCCCCCATAAGTGCACTTAGGGAGACTAAAATAAGCATGCACCTAAAACTAAGATGAATGCAAGAACTCATGAATGGGTCCCAGCAACTAGGCCTAATCAGGTACCCATGTAGAAATGCAATAATGAGGTAGAGAAGGAAAACCCAGTGGGACAGCTCCCCCTACAATGAGATGACTGCTGCAAAGAAGCACTGGAAGAACACTGTAGAGTAACACTGGAACCATAATCTAGCAAGCAAGGAAAGATACTTCTATCTACAAGAAACCCTATCAGAATCATAATAATGTGACAATAGACCCGATGCCATGGAACACTCGAAAACACCAAACTAGAACAACCCTAGAATCCATAAAGCAACAGTAGATGGTATGATGATGATAGAATCTAGAAGCCATGAATCTCGATGCTGATGTCAAAATAAGACTGAAACTCTTCCATGGGAAAAATTACCATACATACTCTAGAACATTAACCACAAATTTAGTGGCCCCCAAACTGAGATAAATCCGATGTGGATCATTAACCATAGGCTCTCAATCTAAAGTGTGAAACAATATGAATCTGATATGTGTCAAGTTAAGAAAAAAATATGGCCAAAAGAAATTAAGAAACTAGATTACAACCCATGTGAGTTGTCATCAAAACACAATGAAGATTATTATGCAAGAAACCCCCCTGATGGAACTTTAAATCAGTTCATTTATTACAATCCCCAATGACTGCAAAATGAGGGAATTCCTAATATGCATAAATAGAAAATTAAAAATAGACCTCAAATTTTTTTAGAGGACTGAACCAGCTTTCCAATGCTGCAAGAATGGCGAAAAAAGGATCACCGAGTCAAAAGATATGCTCTCCAGAGTGAAAACAACAACATCTGAATTCAAGGATATGCAAAATAAATTTGGAGAAAAATCTAGAAAAAATAAAACATTTAATAGATCAGCGTTAGAATCAGCTTTCCAACAGTATCTTTTTTGCAAAAAATGAACACCGTATGCAAAAGTTATACCCAATTTTGTGAAAGTGCTTTAGAAAGGCCAATAAGGCCTGCAGGCAGCCTAGGGGGCTAAAAAATTTCAGCCCCTGGTCCTGCATGCGAGCAGGGGCTAGTGGACAGGGGCTGGGGTGGAGCCCCTAGTTCTCCATGTGACCACCGAGTGTCTAGGAGGCCAGCCAGGGGCTAGGCGCATAGCGCCAGGTCCCCCATGTGACCGCGACTTGGCTACATAGAGCTCGTGGGGACTGGTCCGGCCGGCAGAGCTGGGTGGGGGAGCCACTGGCGACGGTGGCTACTGGGTGGCCACTTAGTGGTGTGGTGGCGGTGGGAACTTGCAACATTGGAGGCACTGGCACAAATCCGAAGAAACATAATTTTTTCAATTTTTGTGCATTTTTTTTCGAAAAGCGTGCTGGGGAGGCCGTACGGCCTTCCTGGCAAAAAAATTTTGCCCTCCGAACCAACTTCGCCAAAATCAATGAAACGAAAGGTGTTCTTAAGGTTTTTGGCTGCTGTGAATGCAATGGTGACCTCCGTTTCTGCTCAAAATGCGTCAAAAAAATGGCGACCTCTAGAGCTTGCAAAAAAAACCCAACTTGAAACCCTCATAGATCTGGCAAATCATGGCCAAAATCTGCAAAATAAAAGCCAAACCTGAATTTTTCCAGTGCTCTAAATCCAATGGTGAGGCATGATCTGATCCAAGACACTGCATAGATGAGCTCAAGGCATGAAATCCTCGAGAAACCCCGAACGAACTCTGCAATGAATTTCTCCAGAATTTGAGAAGGGGCTGCATGTCGAAGCTCTGATACCATGTTAGAAACCCTAGATCAAACATGAAAACCTAAAAATCTTCCACGGAAGAGAAAACATAAAAAAACAGAGCTTTGCATGTGAATGTGCAAAATGATATATTCAAGAATTCAATATTACAATGAAATGATTTGCCTTATAAAGGCAAAGTATGCAACCCTAATGTTGACCTAAAATTAGCTCAACCTAAGTAAAGTTATGCAAGTGTAATTAAATATTAATTACACTAACATCACCTTCCAAGTCAATAAGACACCATTTCTAAAGCATTCAATGGTTGATTTCTGCAACAACACAAGATCAATCATCAAAGGCAAGGTAACAACTATCTCATTCCATTATTTCATGTTTCATTACATTATTTCTTTTCATTTTAGTTTAGTTAGCTAAAAGGAGTTTGACCAAGGAAAACCCCTAATCCCTAAGGCAAGTCAAAGTACTTTGAAGATCATTGAAGACTTGTTGAAGACTAACCCTTGTATGCAAGGTCAAATCATCCACCAAAAATCACTCTCAAGCCTGAATATCATATTTTTAGAAGCAAGAAACTGTGAAGAACCAAGGTGCAAACCTAGGGCTTTCGTTTCCTCTTCGAAAACTCCAAAAATCTTGAAGAGGAATAAGTCACAAAGAGTGGTGACCTAGTCCCTTTAGAGAGGCCATTTTGTGCTTTTTACATTTCTGGACACCCATTTGGCTGAAATGGCCTCCAGACTAGTTTTTAGGAATTTGCTAGAAAAAGGACTAGATCACCCAGCTTGGCACAAGTATCCCTTTTAGTATCAACATCAAATCCAACAAAATTCCAGGCCTCCAAATTGTTCATCTTCCAATTCTAGGTGCATACCTTCCTTTCCCTTCATTTCTATACTTGTTTGTTTATATTTCTTAGGTTTTTTGCATAACATAGTGTGTTTTCCAGCACTTAGGTTTCAACAGCTTTTGTATAATAGTTAGTTTCTATTTTTAGTTCTTTATATTTAGACACAACACACACACATATCAAAAACCCTCCAATCATCGAAAAAATCCCTCTTTGAATAAATACCCAAAAACACAAAACCATTAGGTGAAAGAGAGACTATTCATCTATAAGATAGCTTCTAGGGTGAAAAACTCTAGAGGCTCATTGGGGAATCCTCTTTCCCTTCTTGTGTCCCATGTTTTTGGTGGTTCAGAGACTTTGATATTCTGATGGATTCAAATTAATTTTTTGTGGAGGATTTTTCTCATTGGGGGAATCCTCTTTCCTTTCTTGTGTCCCATATTTTTGGTGGTTTAGAGACTTTGATATTCTGATGGATGCAAATAAATTATTTGTGGATGATTTTTCATGCATTTCTTATTAGAATGGGGCTTTTCAAGCTGGACCATATTTCTATAATCAAGTGGGTCTCCTCATAAAACCATGGTATGCTATTTCTAACCTGGTGGAGTTACCCTTTAGGGTCCTAGTTTGGGTTCGTCTTCCTCAGCTATTGCTTGAGTGTTGGAGAAGTGACATATTGCAATCAATTGATCTATTGTTGGGAAAGACTATTGGTCCTTCTCAACAAAATATGAATAAGAGTTTTTTTTCTTATGCAGGAGTATGTGTTGAAATTAATTTGATTCATCCATTGCTAGATTCAATTGATATGACTATTGGTTCTTGCTCTTGAACTCAACTATTATTTTATGAGGCATTACCTTTCAAATGAAAGTTGTGTCACGAATATGGTCATCTTCAAAGGAGCTGTCCTCGAGATTCTAGTGTTGGTGATACAAGTAATGTCCCTTCTTAGTCTATTTCAAAGTCAAACAAGGGTAAGGATATCATGGATGGGAGGTAGCTAATAAAGAAGGTTTTATTCCAAATAAGTCTCATAATCAGGGAAGTGGCCAAAAGAGATCCCTTAAGGATAGAAAGGAGGAGGAAACCTTCAACAAATTTGAGGAGTTGGAGGATTTTCTTCAAGAGGAAGTATTTCAAGTGGACTTACACAAAACTATTGATTCTTTTACATACGATATTCCTAGGGACTAGCCTTCTATGATTCCTAGTTTATTTCATCTTGGTGTGCAAGGTTCTCAGATGGATACTAATTTGCCTCATCTAATTCCTAATCAGTTTGCTTCTAGTTTTTTGCTAGAGGCTTCTAGTGGTTCTCTTTGTGTTGGTGTTTCTCACTCTATGGAATGGCATGCTTCTTATTTAAGTAATAATGGTTCTTATTTCCCAATCTTGGGTTTATAGCACACAACCCCCAAAAAATGCATTCTTGAGAAACCTCTTAAGGTTGGTAGAAAGAAGGATTAGGAAAAGGTTAACCTAACTGGAAAGATGTTGGTGGAGTTGGGTTCAATGAAGAATATTTATTGTCACTTCTCCCAACCTCAACAATGATAGTGCATTCTTGGAATGTGAGGGGTATGAATAGAACTCCTAGATAAAAGACTATTTAGGATTTGATTCATTTTCATTCTCTTGATGTGGATTTCCTTCAAGAAACTTAGTTATCTGTTGATAGTATGTTGAGTGTCAATTCAAAGATATGGGGTCATGGGAAATGTCACTGTGTTGGAGTGCTTGGCATCTTTGGCAAGGTGGAATATTTATGGGATCTAGAGAGTTAGTCCAATATGGTGGTCCTCTTGTAGCAGCGCAATTTCCTATGTTGCATCTCATCTTGAGTCAAGGGAGAGATTTATTTTCTTTAATTGTTATGCTCCAACCTCATTGGAGGAGAAGAGGGGTGGTAGTACTTGCCTAGAGCCTTCTTCAATTCTTTTGTGAGATAATATTTCTCTCTTGAATTTGGTTCAAGCCTATTAATGGGGTATCTACATGGAATAATAGGAGTGGGGAAGTTTTTAATTTAGAATGTCTGGATAGATTCTTGGTGTCTAGTTTCTGGATGAGAGGAAAGTGTAAAGAGTGAAACTCTTTAATTCCAAACATCAAAAATTCCTTAAATAAATTCATTTATATTCTAAAGTAAGTCAAAAATCCATTCATTAGATTACATACAATCCAAAAGATTCCAAATTTTGACTTAAAGTCTACATATGATTCAATAATAATTCCAATTAATCTCATAAACATGTCATCTTACATGAAAATAATAATACAAAAGCATTGTACAAGATATTTACAATTCGAGACTTAGGAGTTCTACCACCTTAAGCTCTACAATATTCATACAAGAAATAAATATAATACATATATGAAGAAATCTTCATTTGATCTTCAATCCAATGAATATATTCAAACATAAAGACGAGAACAAGGATTAGGGACTTTTTCTACCCAACCTCTAAGCTTACTCTTCCCTGGAAGTTCTTAGTCATTCAAAGAATACCTAACCCTACATGAATCACTTAGCAAAAAGAAGTTGATAAGTAGGATGGAATTTGATGCATGCCTAGTATAACTAGTAAATCCACAAGCATTTTCAGTTTAGAGGATGGATTTTCCTCTAAGGCTTGCTTGAACCTCTCATAATACTCATTTGCTGGAAGATACTGCAACACTTGTTGTCTCAAATTTGACCTTGTGGTCAGCATAGAAGAGAGATGTCTTTTCATGCTAAGAGCATCTACAACTTTGTTTTCCTTTCCCTTGATATACTCAATACCAAAATCATACTCACTACTTAGGAACTCAAGGCACCTCCTTTGTCTCACATTCAATTTAGGTTGTGTAAAGATGTACTTAAGTCCTAAATGATACATCTTTACTTCAAATGGTTTCCCTAGGATGTAATATCTCCACATCTGTAATGCGTGAACAATAGCTGCAAGCTCAAGATCATGTGGCACATAATTCAATTCATATTGTTTCATTTTTCTGGACTCATATGCAACCACTTTCCCTTCCTACATCAACACAACTCCTACACCTTCACCTGAAGCATCTGTAATCACTATGAAGTGCTCATTAGGATCTGGTATAGTCAAAATTGGTGTCGATGTCAACTTCTGTTTAAGAAATTGAAATGCCTCCTCACACTTCTCAGTCCACTCAAATTTCCTTCCGTTATTCTAAAGAGAAGTAATAGGTGAACTGCTATCCTAGAAAATCCTTCCACATATTTCCTGTAATATCCTACAGGTCCCATGAAACTATGAACTTCAGTAACACTCTGCAGTGTTAGCCAATCCATAATTTCTTCAATCTTCACAGGATCAACTAAGATTCCCTCAATATATATGAGATGACCCAGGTAGTGAAGCTTCTTCTGAAAGAAAGTACACTTAAAAAACTTACCAAAAAAATTTGATCTCTTAGTCATTGAAAGACTATCCTCAAGTGCTTCTCATGCTCCTCTTTTGTCTTAGAGTAAATAAAAATATTATTTATGAATATAAGCACAAAATCATTTAAAAAATCTCTAAAGATGTTGTTCATAAGATTCATGATTGTCGCTAGGGCATTCGTTAGACCAAAAGGTACCACTGTGAACTCGTAATGTCCATATTGATTTTGGAAGGTTGTCTTTTGAATATCGTCATCCTTAATCCTTAGTTGGTGGTAATCAGATCTAAGATCAATCTTAGAAAACACTATGGCCCTTTTCATCTAATCAAACAACTCATCTATCCTAGGTAAAGGATACCTATTCTTAATGGTAACCTTGTTCAACATTCTATAATCAATACATAATCTCAAGGTCCCATCCTTATTCACGAAGATCACCAGTGCACCCCATCGAGATACACTTGGTCTAATAAATCCCTGCTTTAGTAACTCCTGCAATTGAACCTTCAACTCATATAACTATGTAGTAGTCATTTTGTATGGAGCCTTAGATTGAGACTCAGTTCCAAGTAAAATTTCAATCGAGAAATCAAATTCTCTCTTCGGTGGTAACTCAGTAACTTCTCTAGAAAAAATATCACTCCTTGAGAATTGGATAGTCCTCTGGAATTTGTTGGACATTATCCAAGTGACTCACCAATATAGAAAATATGGAACATCCTTTCCTATGTGCTTTCTTTAGCTACATGGTTGAGATATGTCTCAACTCAAGAGGCTCTTGAGATCCAAAAATCTCAACTGGACATCCAAAATCATCAAGAAAAATCACAATCTTATCCTCAAAGTTCAATATAGAGTTGTGCTCAGTTAACCAATTGATCCCTAGGATCACATCATATGAACCCAATGGTGCTAGATATAGGTTAACTTGGGTTTGGAAATCACATATCTCTAAATCATTGCAAGATAGACATGAATCTACCCTCTTCTCTGCTTGGTTTCCATGCATGTGACATATAACCAGGTCTAATAGGTAACTTAGCAAATAATTTAGGATCAATAAAGCATTTAGTAGCTCCTCTATCTATCAAAATGGAAACTGATTGACCAGAAAGCTTACCCATCATCTTAATAGGTGAAGCCTTAAAATCTGCTTCACAGTTGTCAACCACTGCATGAATCTGGTCTTGCCGTCCTCGTCGATCATTCCATCCTCACTCAACCCCTACATGTTGTGTACAATTGGAGGCATTGTGATCTCCTCCACAATTGTAACATCCACCTCATGGCCCTGGGTGACCACCTTTCATGTTCCTGGTATTAGAGAAGTTGATGTTATTATTATTCACTTTCTTATTTCTGCCAAAGTTTCCTTCTCCTTTTTCCTCAAATTTTGTTCCTCTCTTCACGTTCCTTATCTGCTGATTGTTGTTATCCCTTTGGTTATTACTGTTATTATTTTGGAACTTCCTGTTTCCAAATCCAGATTTAGAATTCACATTATTTCTGTAGTTTTCCACCTCTTGCAGCTTCTATTCCTATTTTATTTCCTTCTCAAATACCTCATCCATCGTTAATGGATTATGAATATCCACATCAAATCCTATATGTGATCTCAATCCTAGGATAAATTATTGAATACATAACCACTCATCCATCTGATACTGTGGTACATACTTCAAGAGATTAGTGAATCTCTCCCAGTATTGAGTAACTTTAAAACCACCTTGTGTAAGATTTTGAAACTCTGCCATTTTTTTATCAAAGAACAGTTGTGGAAGCCATCTCTTCTTGAAAATTTTCCAGAATAATTCCCATGTAGTCCCACCTGGTAGTAGCTTCTTCCTAGTCTTCTCATTATCCCACCATGTAGCAGCTTCTCTAGTAAGCTGATATGCAACCCAAACTGTCTTGGTCTCATTAGACATTTTCCTGAGCTCAAAATACTTTTCCATTTCAATTACCTAGGCTCCAGCTCCATCATTGATGGTCTTACCATAAAACTTTGGGTGGGGCTACCCTTTTCAAGTCTTCTGCCAACTCCCCTTCAATCCTAGCTTGAGGATTTGGTAGTTGTTCAACCCTTGGATTTTCATTAGTGGGTTGCTCCTAATTTTGGGGAATTTCATTCTGAGGGTTTTGTCCTTCTCTGACTCCTCAAACTTCCTATTCCAGATTATCTATTCTGGAACCTTGCTAATTCAAAATATTGAGAATCTAATCCAACTTGTCATTCTCATTACTTGAAATATCTCCTTTTCCTCTTGTACCCATTATGTATCAACAATTCCTACATCAAGGAATATTGCTTTAGCGTAATGGACAAAGGACCCTAGTGTTCAAACCTAGGGCTCTGATGCCAAATTTAAAGAGCGAAACTCTTTAATTCCAAACATCGACAATTCCTTAAATGAATTCATTTATATTCTAAAGAAATTTGAAACTCCATTCATTAGATTACATAAAATCCAAAAGATTCCAAATGTCGACTTAAAGTCTACATAAGATTCAATAATACTTCCAATTAATCTCATAAACATGTTATCTTACACAAAAATAATAATACAAAAGAATTGTAAAATATATTTACAATTTGAGACTTAGGCATTTTTTCACCTTAATCTCTACAATGATCATACAAGAAATAAATATAATACATATATGAATAAATCTTCATTTGATCTTCAATCCAATTTCATATCTTCAAACATGAATAATGGAAAAATGATCAGGCACTTTTTTCCACCCAACCTCGAAGCTTACGCTTCCTCGAAATTCCTTAATCATTCAAAGAATACCCAACCCTACATGAATTTCTTAGCAAAAAGAAGTCAACAAGCAGGATGGAATCTGATGCATTCCTAGTATAACTAGTAAATCCATGAGCATTTTTATTTTTCTAATTCATTTAAGAAACATGCAAGTTTGATACCAGGATATGGTTGAGAGTTATATATATTCCATCTATTTAAATGGTCCTAAAGTTACTTGGCCAAGTAAAATGTCATGCACGACAAATAATAGTAGTTTTGGAAAAGGAAAACTACGCTCTCTAAAAACCCATATTCGGAACCTGTCCCCGAAGGTAAATTTCCAAACACATGTCATACACATTCATTTATCAAGCATGCATGGTTCCATTCAGAATAAAAAGTATCTTTCACAAAAATCTTAACTGCAATTTTATTTTAAAGAAAATATGGTTATAATGCAGTAATTTCATATTTTTAAATCATAAATAACATTAAGTTCATATTTAAAATAAAATAATAAAAGTAAATTAAAAGAAGGTGTATCTCAAGTATGTAATCTAAGTACATATAAAACAAAAATAAATGACCATACATTCTTTCGGTTCATTTACTCCTATAATTTAACTACACTTCAATATATTCTTTGTCTAATTCGTTTCATTTCGAAGTAATCATATTTTTAATTTTACTTTCTTTTCTTGTAATTTCTAATTTTTTGTTTGTACAAATAACAAATATAGTTTTCATTTGGAGGTTTTTTGTATCTAAAAACATATAGTTTTTTGTGTGCATCTTTTCAATTTACTACAACAAAATTCTCTAAATAAGAAATCTACTGTTTCTTAATAGTTTTTTGTTTCAAGCTTGTTCTATAATTTTCTGATAAAAACACATTTTGGTGTTTTATCTTTATTCTAAATTTGATAAAAATAGTGACATGTTTTCATTTGATAAAATATATGAAGAAATGAAAATGATTCAAATTAAACATACTAAGATTTTGAATTTGGAATAATAATGTTTCCCATTGAATCTAGCTAACAATTTTTTGTTGCTCCGTGTCCTCTAAATTTGGAGATGTTTAATTATTTTTCCTCTATCGATTTTCTTCTATATTTGTTCTTCTGTTCTATTCTTTTATTGTTTTGGATTCTCTTTTTGTTGTTTGCATGTGGTGAAGACAAATTTCTTCTCTTTTTCCCTTGTTCTCTTCTTTTAATTTTCTTTCTCCTCTCTGGTCGAGCCTCCCCTCTATACTTTTTCTTGTGTATGAAGGATGGAGGGTAGATTCTATTCTCAAATTATATTTTTGTTCTGGCCTCACCTTCTCTTTCTTCCCTTTGATGCATGTGTTAGATAGATGGAGGGCAAAAATTGTTGATTGTTTCCCCTCGCCTAGTCGTGCCTCCTTCTCTTCTCCTACTTCTACTGGCCACGTGCTATCTCCTTACACTCATGTATGAGGGATAGAAGATTAATGCTATCCAAATTCTGTCCTCCCCACTATCTGTGTTCTCCTTCTTCTTACATGCTTGGGAGATGAACAAAATTAAAGTTATTTCCAAGAAAAATCCCCTCTTGGTAGCGTCTTCTCTCCTTGTCCTTTTGTGTGCCCTCTCTCCTTGCACTCACATACATGGGTATGTAGTATTCATAACAAAAAAAACACTCTCCTCCCTCTTCTTTGGCCTATCCACATCACCTCTCTATCCTTTTTCAATCGTACATGATGGAGATAAGTATATATTATGTTCTTCGTTCCCACTTGCACATCAATTTTGTAGTATTAAAAAGAAAACTCTATCTAGCTCACTCAAAAAAATGAATTTACTCTATTTGTCCTTCAATTCATGCAAATTGGTGAAGTTATCATTGAAATTAGATCCACAAAATAATGTTGTGATCTCTAACAATCGGCCATAACTCCAAGTTCCTCTATTTGATTACAAGCAAAATTAATTGAGAAGAGATTGTTTTCTATTTGTTTACTGTTGTTTTCCTTTCAATTCCAATTTCCATTTTCAAACATATTGCTTCTTCTTATTGCTTTTAAATAACTATTTTTTAACATATATTTCTATTTAAACATTTATTTCAATATATGGATTTTCTAATAATATTTATATTTTCACAATTACAAGTTTATTCCCATAATTTTAAAATAAAACACATTATTATTTTCAACTAGAAATAAAATATTTAAATAAAGAAGTAATTCTTGAGTAAAATCATTTTTCTCATAAAAGAAATCAAATTTCCATTTCAAAACAAACACATTCTTAAATTCACATAAATTTAAGCAATCGAGTAAAGTTTTTTTTAATTTCCAAATTTAATCATCACAAAAACACATTAATAAATACTAAGTGGTGTGTGACATTCCATCATCCTCATTAACATCTAATGGATAAAATGACTCTACCAGATGAATTTTCTCGCCCTCATTCTCATTCACTTGCACTCAAATTTTCATCAGCAATGACAAACCCCAAATTTCATAATAATGAATTTCAAATCTCTTTATTTGCATTTAAATTTCACTTTCAATTTCAATTTTAAAGAATCATCTAACATAAACATGCAAATCTCATGATTAATAATTGCATTTAAATAAATGACAAAAATTAGTACATGACAAAAAGTGGCTAACTAGCTCTAAGATTTAGATGGGTGGGATTCTAATCATTGGTCGATCAATTTTTGTTGAGTTACCTTGATATTGTATAAAGAAGTCTTTTAAGTTTCATCTTATGTGGTTAAGGGATTAATATCTTCATGATTTTCTTCCTGGATGGTGGTATCTTGGGAAGTTGACACATGGTACTTCTATGTACTCCTTCTCAAAGAGGCTACAATATGTGAAGTATAGGTTGAAGTGTTGGAATAGGTAGAAATATGGTAATGTGTTTCAAGCAAAGTAGAATTCTCAAGCTCAATTGGATTTGATTACTAGGAAGATTGAGGACCAAGGCCCCACAGAGGAGTTAGGTTTGTTGGAAGCTGTTGCAGTGAAGGAAGTTAAGGAATGGGAATTGAGAGTGGATTTGTTTTGGAAACCAAAGTCCCACATTGAATGGGTCCAAGTGGGGATCAAAACACTTCTTTCTTTCACAATTCGGTTAAGGATAGAATATGAGGTAATGTTATCTCTTCCCTCTTGAATTCAAATGGGGAGACTCTATCCTCCTTTTCTTCTATTTTTGTGGAGTCAATTCATTTCTTCTCTACTTTGCTATCCGAGGACTTCCCTCATATGGAGGTGGATGAAGCTATGATTTTGGATTATATACCACCTTTGGTTACCAATGAAATGAATGAGTCTTTTAATAATCATATTTCTTTATTGGGGCTTGAGAATTCTATATTTCAGATGAGGGTATGTGCAGGATCATCATGGAAAAAATGGGCTCTTAAGTGGTAATGAAAATTTAGAAAAATCAGACTCAAGCAACTTGCCATAAAAAAATGAATAATTTATCTATATTATTTTAAAAATATGTAAAAATAGAATCTGTGGAAAATTGTATGTATTTTATAAACTACTAGGTTTATTAAGAAAAAATCCATTTGGTGAAAAATTGAAATTTCAATGCAGTAGTACTTAAATTTCAAGGAAAAAAGAAGAATTAGGTGTTTGTCTAACCATCCTAACAATAATAAAATGATAATATTTTTTTATAATATTTTAGATATAAGTAGAGGACTCATTTCTGGATTTGATGCATATTTTTTGTAAAAATTTTCCAAGTAAATAATTAATTATGATTTTTTTATTACAAATTTTTAAAAATATAAAAACTCATATGTGTGACCACCTTTACTTGGTCAAAACTTCATGAAATTCATTTTTTTTAATCCTATAGTATGTGAAGCATAGAATGTGACACATGTTTTTCATTCAAAAATTGTGATACCATTTGAAAGCTCTAGATGTTTTTTAATCATGCTATCAATCAAGAATTTAGTCTTAATTATAATAGAAAATGAATAATAATAATTTATTAGACTCAAATTAAAGTATAATTTATATTGGTAGAAATATGAGAAGCTCCTTTAAAAACCCTTTTCGTTTCATCAATTTTAGGTAAAAAAATGTTGTCAGCCACATGAGCAAAGTTTGGAAAATGAAGGTAAGTTAGTAAACACATTTTTCATGTTGACTTCTTAGGACTGGAAGGTTAGGACCAAATTCAAAAGAAAGATCGAGCCTAATCCATAGGCATTAAATTTTGTGTCATCATATTGAATATTTGATTTGAATTTGATATTTGATATGTTTTACATATGAGTTTAAAAAATGTTATACAATTTATAATATATGATTTCAAAAATGCAATAAAGTTTATATTCTAATATATAATATACAATATAGTTTATAATGTAATTTATAATATGTAATTTATGATAATCTCTTACTGAAGTATGTATTTATATATTATATTATTAAGTATAATATTTCAATATTATTTCAATATTTTAGTTAATCTATAAATATTTAAATATACATATAAATATTACTAATATATAAAATAATTAAATATTATCTCTTTCCCTCTCTCTCTCCCAAGTCTCTCACTTAATCACTCATATCTCTCTCCCCTCTACCATCTCTCTCTCCCTCTCTCCCTTTCTCCCTATCCCTCTCTCCCTCAACCCTAAACCCCCGCTCTCTCCCTCTCTCTCTCCCACTCTCCCTCTCTCCTTCCCACTCTCCCTCTCCTCTCCCTCTCCCTCTCTCCCTCTCACTCTATCCCTCTCCTCTCTCCCTCTCCTCTCCCTCTATCCCTCTCCCTCTCCCTCAACCCTAAACCTTCTCTCCTCTCACTCTCCAACTCTCCCTTTCTCCTCTCTCCTCTTCCTCCCTCTCCCACTCTCCATTTCTCCTCCTCTCCCACTCTCCATCTCTCTCTCTCAATATCCCACTCTCCTCTCTTCCTCTCACTCTCCCTCTCCACTCTTCCTCTCCTTCCTACTCTCCCTCTCTCCTCCTCCCCCTCCCTCTCTCCCTCAACCCTAAACACTCTCTCTCCCTCTCTCTCTACACCTCTCCCTCTATCCCTCTATCCCTCTCCCTCTATCCCTCTCCCACTCTCCCTTTCCCTCTCCCACTCTCCCTGTCCCCCTATCATTCTCCCTCTCTCTCTCTCCCTCTCTCTCTACACCTCTCCCTCTATCCCTCTATCCCTCTCCCTCTATCCCTCTCCCACTCTCCCTTTCCCTCTCCCACTCTCCCCCCCTATCATTCTCCCTCTCTCTCTCTCTCTCTCTCTCTCTCTCTCTCTCTCTCTCTCTCTCTCTCTCTCTCTCTCTCTCTCTCTCTCTATGAATCCCTCTCTCTCCCTCCCTCTCTCCCTTCCACTCTCCCTCTCTCCCTCCCCCTCTCTCAATCTCCCACTCTCCCACTCTTTACGATTAACCCTTAGGTCTATGTGGGCACAAATTGGACATCTGATTCAAATCAGATATCCATTTTGTAAAACTATGGTACAACTTAAATCGTTCCATTGCAAAATATTTTAAAGTGTTTTCCAAATCAGATATCTGATTATATTAGATATCATATTTGTGGGACATAGAAAAATACCATGTGGGCCAATTTGTGTATTCCAACGGACCTAGGTACATTCTGTTTGCAGCACTTTGTAGATGACAAATGTGTAGTTTCAGATAGGAAGAGACAAAGATCAAATTTTTTCAGCATCTTATAGTCATATTTGTCATAATCAATGATTTTTTAGCATCTTTTATGAGGTATAATGGGGAGCAACAGTCGTCGGGAGAGAAAATGTAAGAGAAAGCTTACAAAAGAACAAATTGAAGCATATAGTCAAAGAGATAGAGAAGGTCATAGGAAGAGAAGACAAGGTATGTTAAATATTGGTGAACCTAAGCCCTATGGTCTTTCAAGTGAAGAGGAAATTGAATATGTTCATGGTGAAAATGTAGAACATAGTATTAAAATTGGGAATGAAAATGTTCAAATTGGTATTGAAAATGTTGAAGGTGAAAATGTTGGAATTGAAGATGTCGAACATTATATTCAAATTGGGAATGAAAATATTGAAATTGATAATGAAAATGTTGAAGGTGAAAATGTTGGAATTGAAGATGTTGAACATGATATTGAAATTGGGAATGAAATTATTCAAATTGATATTGAAAATGTTCAAGGTGAGAATGTTGGAAATAAAGATGTTGAACATAATATTGAAGCAAGTGTAAATTGTGTTTCACCAGATTGCATGAGAAATGAAGAACCTTGTGTGGAATAAAGACATATTCGAAATTCAAGACCTTCAAGAACCCCTAAATGGTTACTTGAAATTGATGATAACACTATAAACAATTTTAAAGGCAAGAGGTCAACATGACCTGTTAGATTTTGGGATAGAAGACTTTTCAACAAAAAATTTAGCGATAAGACACTGATCGAGCAATTCCAACTTTTTGTACAATTTCTATAGATGAAAAATATGAGACCTTTGCTAGCCAAATTGAAGATTCGTGTGAACAAGAAGATTGGTTTTCTTTTTATTATTGTCAAAAATATTTTTAATGCTCGCAAGTGTACTAGAAAAAAAACAAGGAAAAAGGTAAGAGAGTTGCTCAAAGAGTCATTACAACCTCCCTCATAAGCCATCAATTAAAAAAGGCTTGCTTTATGAGACAAATTTGTACTTATTTTGACATAAATCATAAAATTTTGGATAGAGAACTCACAAGAAGAGAAAGAATAGATGATCCTCTTCATAATGATACAGGAATTTTGTCGGGAGGCTTCCACGTGTTGATAAGAAGCTAACCGATAATGTAAAGAAGGTAATTAAGAGATTTTGGAATGATAAGTCTAGAGTATCACCCAATGCAAATGATGTTTTAAAGTTAAGAATTGGCAATCAAGACTGTACACCACATCCTAAATATTTCTTGGAATCAAGCCAAGCAATGTTCTTCAACAAATTTATTGAAACACATACAAATATGGAAATCTCGCGAAGGACTTTTGAAGGTTTGAAGCCATTTTATTTTGCACCTCTTAAGATTCATAATACTTGTTGTTGTAGATTCCATGTGGAGTTTTCAATGTATCATGAACTATTACACTATATTCTTTCTACTTTGCATACTATAGAAATGATATAGCACTAGGCCAACATCTCGTATTACTATAGAATGATGGTTCCTTTTTCTATAGAAATGATTGTTTAAATGTGAAGTGCTCAAAATGTGGTGGCTTTTCAAAGTTTGTTCAATTTTTTCATGAGGGTTCCGAACAAGAATTTGGAAAGAAGCTTGTTGAGAAAAAGAGATATGAGATAGTCAAATATACTTTCCAAAGTGGAGGTGAAGGTTCTAGATGCGAGTTGGTTACAAAAGAATGCAATGTTGCTGATTTTATTTCAGATTTTAAGGAAAATATTTTCTACAAGTATGCAAGGCATAGTCATAGGTATCAGTGGTTGGATACACAATTTAGGATGTGTAAGGACTCTTTTTCGATTGGCACTATTATATCAGTGGTTGATTTTACAGAAAAATACACATTGCAACCACAAAATGAGGTACAATCTCAGTATTATAATTCCATTAAGATTGCTATTTTGTTCCACTTAACATTTATACATGCACCTAATAGTACATAGGAGGATTGAAAGATAATCAAATAGTATCATTTTTATATCAGTGATGATAGATCTCACTCATCCGAGTATGTCCAACATTGTTTCGATAATTTTTTTGAGTTCTTCCAGGAGCATGATATAGCACTAGGCCAACATCTCATTTGGTCAAATAACTGCATAGGTGAATTCAAGAATGCTCATATATTTTATTGGTTGAGTAGAATATATGTAGAGAGGGGTGTACCTAATATTTGGATTTTTTTTGAAGTTGGGCATGGGAAAGAGGGGCATGATGGAGCAGGTGCATGTGTAAAGAGAGCTCTAGTTAAGGATCAATTGAAGATTTCAGGAGAAAAAAATAGTGATGCATGTTCTATTGTTGATTGGTGTAGTTCAAAATTGTCACAAGGAGGGACACTTGATAGAATAGTTTGGAGATTCTTTTGGTTGGTTGAGGAGGGTACAGTGAGAGGCGAATTGGATTGTCATACAATCAAAGATTCTTCAAAGATGCATTCATTTTGAAGCTCAGATACAAGAACATTGACCATTTGGATCGATAGTTGGATTTTTTTTGTTAGAGTTGTATTTAGTGTGAGTGGGATCAATGTGATTCAAGTGAGTGGGTGGATACATGAACTCCATAGTATCTAACTCCTTTATCTCAAACTATATCCATGATAAATGACAAAATGGAAATTTCACTTGATTATGACCGGCTTTCAGATCTACTACAACCAGGACATGTTTTTGTAGTTGTTGCACTGCAAGGGAATGAAGAGAGATCAAAATATTGGTTGTCTCGATGTGTGGATGTAAAGAACAAGATAACACAACCGGTGGAAGATGATAATGGGTTCGTGTACCCTATAGGTTCAGTTGTGGTTGCAGATACTTGGTTGCAAACATACATGATTAGAAAGAATGGCATACCTGCATTTAAAGACTATGAGAAACACAAAACCATTCTCATGTATTCACACCTTGTTATAGCAACAAATGTTAGGTTGTTGAAGCATCACACCAAACCAAACATAAAACAAGTATGTGCATTTAGTGATGTTGATCATGAAGCAATATTAGATACTCTTAAGCAAAGAGATGACCCTTTAGGAACACTTGAATAGAATATTCAAGAATGGAAGGTACAATTGTTAGTTTCATTATGCTTAATTTCATTAGTGTTCTTTATTTAATACTGATATTTTGTATACTATTGCAATGGAGGTGTCTTTAATAGTGATCTTTTTTATGTAGTTTTAGGATATTTTTGGGAAAATTGATCATGGACCTATTGTAACAATAGCTAGCTCTGATCCTTTTGGAGAGGTAAGTGATAGATTATAATAATATATATTGGTTACTCAAAGAATATTTTAGTTTGCATTACCATCTCATCATCAATTAGGTCATTTAGAATAATATAGATTGGTTATTCTAAGCATCTTTTATAGTTTTCATTACCCATTCATCATCATTCAGGTTGTTTAGATTAATATAGATTTGATAGTCTAAGCATCTTTTTTGTTGTGAAAATATAGATTAATTATTTGAAAAAAATTCTGATATTCCTGGCATGATTGATCATGGCCTCCTACAATAATAGGCAACTTTGATCCTCTGAGAGAGGTATGCGATAGATTACAATAATATCGATTGGTTATTCTAAGAAAAATTTCTATTGTATGTAGTTTAACTGCTACATTGATGGTTTGTACAGGTGCTTGTCACTAAAGAATGTCAACGTAGTACTCTTGTGGAAGACTATGCCTTGAATGCCTCCAATAGGCAAATTTCACAAAATTTGAAATTTGAAATGTCAAACAATGTAAACTATTCATAATTGTGTATGGGCATAATCTATATCTAGTAATGTTTTTTGAAATATGAGTCAAATGTATGGTATTGTATAAAGGGTATGTTTAAAATTTAAATATATTTTTGCACTCAATCGAGCTATAACCAAAGGTTTTCTTCCTGGTTTTTTCCTATTGATATTCTATTTTGACCCAGGTTTTGTAATATCTCCTATTTTTTATATAATAAATTACAATGGCTTGCCACTTTTTCCCAAAAATAAAATGTAAAAAAGTTCATGTGAAGGTGATTTCCCATGTAATTGATTCTTTGATCTAGCAAAATGGAAACAAGGTATTTGGGTGTGCATGATGTTCAATTTGATTGTGTAAGAGTTTTCTGATGCAAGAGATGGGTGGATTGAAACAACACAATTACAATTAAAGATGATTTAAACGCCAATTTGATTTTCAAAACCAAACTTGGGTGTAAATTCAATCCCCAAACATTTCCACACCCTATAAACTCACCAAACACATCTATTAGGACTTGCAGAAGCTTGATCCAACCTGAAATCTTGCTACCCCCACATTTCATTAACATTAGCATGTTGTAACAACCATTTTTCACCTAATTTCACTCATTTTTTCCATGCATGGCAACTCTCCAACTCAACTACAGACCATTCCAACTCTTTCAACCCACATATTCACCTTATATAGTCCTAATAACTTCTACCATGGCCATACCATTGAGCTATAGACTGTACAATAGATGGTATGGCCTTTTAGCACTTTGGACTCTTAAGGGAAATCACTAGTCCAATGTAGCTCAGAGTGATTCAGTGTATTTTGGTGAAAAAGAAGACCATACCTAGAGTGAATGTACCAATTCAGATGTGTTGGAATAGTCTATTTGGTCGTACAAGTTGGAGAATTAAAGCTGCACCACTTTGCAACTTTACACTACTTGCATCTGACTTTTCCCTCAACTGAAAACTCATCACCACAGGAAAATTCCTCTGAGATGGAAAAAAATAAGAGAGGTTATTGTAGATGGTCCCAACACAATCCCATAGCCTTAGAAGAAGAGTCTGTAAGTGTAACGATTTTTGATAAATATCCCTTCAAAGATTGTTGTCTTTTTGCACTTTGGACTCTTAAGGGAAATCATCTGTCCAATGTAGCTCAGAGTGATTCAACGTATTTGGGTCAAAAATATGACCATCCCTAACGTAAATGTACCCATATAGATGTGTTGGAATAGTCTATTTGGTTGTATGAGTTGGAGAATTAAATTTGCACCACTTTGCAACTTTACACTACTTGCATCTAGCAACTTTTCCCTCAACTGAAAAATCATCACCATAGGAAAATGCCCCCAAGATAGAGAAATATGAGAGATTTTATTGTATATGGTCCCAAGACAATCCCACAGCCTCAAATAGAGAGTCTATAAGAATCACAATTTTAGAGAAATAGCCCTTCAAATATTGTTTCCTTTAAGCACTTTGAACTCTTAAGGGAAATCATCGGTCCAATTTAGCTCAGAGTGATTCATCATATTTGTGTGCAAAAGAGGACAATCCCTAGTGTAAATGTATCCATACGAATGTGTTGGAACAATCTGTTTGGTTGTACGAGTTGGAGAATGAAAGTTGCACTAGTTTGCAACTTTGCACTGCTTGCATTTGGTAACTTTTCCCTCAACTGAAAACTCATCACCACAGGAAAATGTCTCCAAGATAGAAAAAACTGAGAGAGGTTATTGTAGATGGTCCCAACACAATCCCATAGCCTTATATAGAGATATTTTAAGTGTAGACATGGAAAACTGACCAACACCCTTGATCCTAATTACAAACATCACTTCGTCCTAAATCATACTCTCAGCTTATCATCACTTTTCATCTCTTAATTAGATAAATAATTATTTATTTAATTAGGTCTTTTTCCCTTGTTGATTAAATTAATCAATTTAATTTAATTAATCCTCTATCTTTGGTCATTAAAATAATTCATTTTATTTAAGTTAAATCTCTAAAGTCCTTTTATTAAATTGAATAAATTAAAAATTCTTTGATTTAATCTAACATTATCCCCTTTAGTTAAATAAATCAAAAAATTTATTTAATTAAACCCTTCCTCTCAATTTGATTTAAATCAGTACATAAATTTAAGTCTAAATTTTCACATCTCCTAATTCCTCATTAAATTAATTAACCCATGATTAATTTAATCTTAATCTATACCGCATCCTCTAGAGAATGCAAATTGCACAATAAATCAATTACTTTGATTTATTAAATATCCTATTTTCCCTCACATGACATAAAAAAGGAATATTCCCTCAAATTTAAATTCAAATTCAAGTGGGCTTGGTCATTCCAATAAGGCATTTAAGTCACCTTACAAGTCCTTTTGCCTTGAGCCATGTGGTCATAACACCATTTTCTTCCCTCTCCAACAAGTCATTTCACTATTTTGAAATTCCACCCAATATCATTTATTGGCACTTTTATCAAAATATGTAGAACCTTCAACCATTCACATCTTGAGAAGTGGGACTTGGCCATTGGATGTTGAATGATCCAACATTGCTTAGTTTCTCTCATTCTTCCAATTTGGAAATCTATAAATGAGAAAATCTTCCTCTCATTTTATCATCCACTATCCAAGAAAGTAGACTATAGTTGATTTCATTTACAACTTATCCATTTTCATATTAAGTATTCATCATTTTCATGGTTTCATAGCAAGGTTACACCAATATTTCATCAAGGAGCTTCAATCATCTACAAATATTCATCAACGCTTGCATAGGAGTAGGGAAAGGGCCAATTTTAAACATAATTGACACCAATTCCCCCATGGGATCAAGAGTTTACATCTTAGAATATGATTTCATTGTTTTTTTGGTTCATTTCTTCATTTTCTTTCCTATTTGAGCATTGCAAATGGATTTCATGGGGAATCCTTGTTTTATCTGACATATGAGCTTACTAATGTGTTTTTTTCTTGTATTTATTCAAGCATAGGATTGGGATTCACATTTTGGTGCTAGGAGGAGGATTGATTTGGAGAAATTCATCATGTGTTTCCAAAAATCCATGGTTTTTTCACATTTTTTATGCCTATAGGAAATTAGACCTCTCACATTTCAGCGGTACCATATTGCACCACTATCTGTCAAGTGGTGCTATATCACATCGCTCCAAACTCCAAACTCAACCATTGGAGTCTTCCTGCCCACAAATTCAAATTTTAAAAATGTGTCGCTGGGTTGAAATAGCACCACCTTTGCCCTCTTTGTCTTGTGGTAGAGCACTGCTTTCAATTGTCAGTGATGCTATATTGTGTTGTTGGAGTTTCTAAACTTTTCCGCATTTACTAATTGCGCCACTGAGTGATAGTAAAAAGTTCAATTTTTTTGGACATGTGCATTTTTGTTTTCAACTTTGTGAACTATTAACCTGTTTGTTGTCTCTATATCTTCTAATTTTAATCTTTTTTTAGGTTAGGGCAAGGAGGAAAGAAAGGTGGAAGGCTAGATTATGAGATCATTCTCATCTTACACCAAGTATTTTTAAACACTTTAGTGTTGTTTAACACTCTTAGAGAATTCTCAATCTCTCTTAAGAAGTTTGTTATCTTTCATGCTCTAGGGAAATTTCCTTTTGGGCTCTAAAGAGAACAATACAATTTTTTTCAAATTTTGCAAACAAAGAGCTTAAAAAGAACTTTAGAACAGTTTACTAGATTTGGTTTGAGGTTTAAAAATTGAACAAGGAAAATCCCACATTTGATTTGGTGTTATAAGAAGAATTCACTTTTGTTTTGTGCACTTAAAATGAACAAGTGTTTTTTTGTTTTGTAATTGTTTACTCAAAGTAATATCATCAAAAGGAAGTATGTGCTTCTCTCGCACCTTCCGGTGATCTTGAGAATAAAAATATCTTTTGGTGATCTTAAGATGAGTAAAATAATTGCCTCCACATTTCATTTTGGGATTAAAATTGAACCAATCTTGCGAGTGTGAGTGTGGTATATTGTGAGTGTTCTCCCTTTTATTTTTCAATGAAGGTTTATTGAACTATGGGAAATGCTTTCTTTCTTTTTCTTATCTTAGCGGGCCTACCTTGTGGTAAAAAGTAATCACCCAAGGGAATGACCCAACTGGGAACACACAAAAGCCAATCGACTTCCACCTGGGATATAAGTGTGGATATTGGAACAAAGGCCAATATCACGAGGATTATTCTGACTAGAAGGGAAGCATTGTTCTCTCGCCATACTCGATAGTCCCCCACAAACGAAATATAAACATTAAAACCCCTTGTTTAGAAAAGGCCAAAATCCTATCTATTTGTTGGTGCAAAAGGTCACATCCTTTGAATCCACCCCATGTATACATGTGGTTTTTTTGTATTGATGAAAAGTATGCCATAGGAGATTCATGGGTACTGGTGCTTGATTGACTCGAGAAGTGAGTGCACTGTAAGGGGGAGCCAGTGTGGTCAAGCATCTAATCATCCACACTGAATATGTGCAGTTGGATTCGTCCAAGTGGGAACCCAAAAAATATTGTGTTTTCAGCATAGGGATTGTACATGATCTTGAAACCAAAACACTTTGCTTGGATCTAAAACATTGTGAGAAAAAAATTCACAAAAGCTTCAAGATTTCAATCCCTTTGGAGGAAAAAAATACCCTTGATGAATCCATGTGCTCTTTCTTACCCTAAGGATTCTATCCTTAGAGGTTTCTAAGTGCTTGAGTTTAATCATCATTTTTTTTCACTAAGGTCAACCTAGGAAACTGTGCTCTTGAAAACTTGATTTTCACATAATGGACCTTGTGGAATGAAAAGGAATTAAGGCATAGACATTTAGTTTGAAATAATAATCAAGAAGTTTTTTTTTTATAAAAGGAACTCATTGAGAAAAGATAAGGACAATTGGACCTCACATTTTTTCTCTCAAATGATTTCTCATAAAATCAAAATCCAAAAACCAAGGTTCAAGAAGCTCAATCCAAACGCTCATGAAGAGCGTCTTTCTATGCTCCTTGAGGATAGAGAAATATTGGTATATAATTTCTACAAGAAGGCTTCAGAAAACAATCCAAGTTTGTATAATTTCTATTATCAATAGAATCCAATACTTTTTCAATGATTTTTTTCTCACATAGGAAGTATGGCATGTTCTTCAATACCGAGGTCTTGTAAGAAAGAGTCTTGTCTAGGTAGAGTCTAGGATAAAAATCATCACTCTCATCCATCCTTCCATCATCAAAATCAAATCTCATCTCACTAAAAAGCTCTTGAGAACATTGAAACATCATTCATGCTAAACTTAAAGGAAAAATCAACATCACCTTGTTTGACTTAATACACTTAGTCAAATTAGCAATCCTCTTCAATTAATTTACCTGAGAGATAACACAAATTTCTAAGGTCTACAAGTTCATAATCAATTTGATTCGCGTAACACACTTAGTCAAATCATTCTCATGCATGAGTTTACTCTACAATAACACAACTTCCTAAGGTTTACAAGTATATTATCATCTTGTTTGGCTTAACACACCTAGTTAATCTATCAAAATCAAATCAATTCAAGCCTTAAAAATTCTAGCATCCCCCCCCAAGGTTCTTTAAGAGTTCCATTCATCTGCATCATCTATTTTCCATTGATCTCATCCCCATCATCACTTTTGATCCTGAGAATTTCCTTGTTCTTCTCCTTTTGTGCCTAATATTAGATCAAATGATCTCTATTTTATGGTTCAAACAAGATTACAACACAAGAGGAACATAGAAATCACTAAGGAAAAAATTCAGCTAATTGTAAACAACATAAAACTAAATCCCAAACAACAATGGAGAACAATGAAAGCATGAAACAAAGTCACCTAGTATTCAAGCTTCGATTGATTGACCTCCATTTTCCTTCTCCATCTTGCTGAGAATGGTATAATTTCCCTTAGATTTGAAGTGCAACTATCACCTATGCCTTAGACAAGCAAAATATTGAAGTAAATTATATGCTCAAGTGCTCAAATCTCTCATGCATGTTGAAAATAATTGTGTATCTCGAATGGCTTGAGAGATTTCCTTTTAAATAATTTCAAATTGACAATGGATGGCCAGGATTAGAATTTGGTAAATCCCTAAGATCAATGGTTACGATTCAATTTGATAAGGAGCATTAGGGTTAGGGAAAATATAGGTCAAAGTTAGGGAAAGCTTTGAAAAGAAGGGCTAAGATTTAGACAATTAAATCAATGGTGGATAATAAATGAGATAGAAATGAAATAATAGAAATTATTTTATTTATAGAGGAATGTTGACTTATGCATTAAATAATAGTTTAATTCATAAATGGGAATGAGACAAAAGGAAATAAATAATTATTTTAATTATTTATTTAGTGAGATGGAAAGTGGGATAAATGGATAAATTTATTTAATTGAAGGATAAATGGTAATGTTATGGAGGAAATAATCATGGAAGGATAATTAGAAATTATGAAATTAGGATATAATCAAATGAGAGGATGTTTGACATAGAAAAATGTAGCTCGGGGGCCTAATTCATTTTTATGTTCTGCAGACTCATATTCATTTCATGCAACACCAACCTATCCTCTAAACATACAAACTTATCTCTCTCTATGATTTCGCAGGGAGAAGGTGGGTTATTTGGGACAGGGGGATAGATTGATTTGTCCTCATCATCACTTTTCCAAGGGAACACACCACCATTCCCTTCATTACCTCTGACATATGTATCACCTTTTGGGTGGGGCCTTCCCCCCTACCTACCGCCAAAATACTAAACCAAATAAATCTAAGCATCACATCAAACCCCCTCCTTTTTCCATCAGTATCACAACAACAGATGGAAACCATTCAATCCATTGTAACAGTTAACACATCCACTATTCCAAAAATATCTTAAAGCATGGTTTCCTAAGGACCAAGCGTCTCGATCACACCAACCACAACCCAAACCTCAATCACCAATATTACCCTTCCACTCAACACAATGGTCAACAACATTCCCAATCCATCACCAATTCCACTAAAATATACATGACGAATTTATTCATCACCATGATTCGGGCAATTCAAAAGTCCACCCACCAAAGGGTACTTCAACAGAATCAACAAGTTGCACAGCTATTTTTTGAGTGAGTGCAAGATAAATTAGCTACCCAACAAGCCACTCAAGTCACTCAAGATGTACAAGCCAAACAAGCCCAAAAAATCACACAAGTTTCCTAAGAAGCCCAACAAGCAAAAGCTCAAGCTCAAGCCCAACACTAGGCTCAACAAGCACAAGCATAGTATCACACACAACTGAAATAAATTCATCAACAGGTATACCAAAAAGCCTTGGAAGATTTTCAGGCACAACAACAAGCATTATTGGCACAACAATAGCTTGACCAACAACAAACTTTGTTGGCACAGCAACAACTACACCAACAACAATATCTTTTGGCACAACAATAGGTAGACCAACAACAAGCTTTAGTGGAACAACAACAATAGGACAAACAACAAGCTTTGATGGAACAACAACAATAGGACCAACACCAAGCATTGTTGGTACAAATGTAGGCATATCAATAGGCCTTAAATGCACAACAAAGCTTGCAAAAAAATGCCACCAATGCCCCACTCATCAATCAAAAACCACAAACTCCTCAAAACACATTCATCCCACCTCCTGATCTACAAAATATTGTTGCAACATGGATCAAAATGCTATTGCAACACATGTTGGACCTTCAGTTAGGGAAAACAACCAGAACATCAAGAAATTTGTGGCCCTATCATTTTGATAGGAGTCTTATAATTTTACCATTCCAATAGGTATTTGAAATCCCCAAATTTGACAAATATAATGGGATGAGAAACCTTGGAAATCACATTAGGGAGTTTCAAGTGCATTGCATGGAAGCTGCATATGATAACACATATCTAATGCGACTATTTCCTTGGAGCATGAATAGTACCACCATGGAATGGTTCTCTCATCTACCCATAGGAATCAAAACAATCCAGGAAATGGTTGAAGCATTCCTCAAAAACTATGCATTCAACATGGATAGAGATGTTAGGCTGGAGGAACTTTTAGCATTGAAATAAAGAAAAGGAGAGATATTCACCTCCTTGAAAAGATGGTGATCCAAGGCCAATCAAAGGAAGTTGACCATGCCAAAAGAACAACAAGTTTGCACAATCATAACCAATCTAGATGGAAACTAGGCATTCTATCGAAAAATGCAATGCATTACAACATATGATCAATTGGTCCCAAAGGCACTCAATATCAAAAGAGTCCTTACTATGTGAGAGAGCGCATCTACATTTCCTACACAATAGGATAACTGCTCATCCACCTGTTATAATAATAAACCTCACACATGGTCAAGGAACAAAAATGTCACAAACGATGGAGTGGTCAATGTTAAGGTTGTCATCAGTGCTCCCAAGAAAAATCTTCAAACCCATCATCAATAACATAATCAAAACCCAAAAAAATTTCAAACCAATATGATAGCACAACAAAAACAATCTCTGAACAATCAAATCAATAACATGAATAATCAAGGAGGACCACCTCCTTGAAAGAAGTATCCTCCCAAGTGTAAGTTCATGGCCCTTGGAGAGTCAATCAAATCTATAATGAAGAAGCTAGTTAAAGAGAACCTTATCAAAATTTCCAATTCAGAGAAATATGCATAACCCATGACAAAACCACCATTATACAATGAATACCTCCTTTGCAATTTTCATAAAATCAAAGGGCATACAATTGAAAATTGCATGAGATTGATAAATATCATCAAAGATCTTATTGATGACAAAATCATAAATTTTCAGCAACCCGATGGAAATCAAGACCTCAAAATATACACGAATCTGATGCCTAATCATAATCAGGGAAATAATCAAGGAAAAATTCAATGAAATAACCAAGGGAACAATAAACAAAAAAAAAATTATGCCAGTGGAAACCTTATATACAAAGACATTGTCGCATGCATAGATGAAACGGTCACTGTCATTAGTGTCAAAAGAGCCAACGCTGACTATGGAGTCACCACACGCGGCGATAAGGTTACTATTGCAAGGGCATCATAGAAATATAAGACCCCCATCTCAAATCTAAAAGTCTTTACCTATGATTATAATGTCATTGACTAGCTAAAAAGAACCCCCACTCTAATCTCCATCATGGAGTTATTGAAATTTTTTGTCACCCATAAGAAAATCCTTGACGAAGCATTAGTTGCATCCACTATCTCTGCTAACCTTGATACAAAACAATTTCAGGCTATGATTGGTAACATCATCACCCCAAATATCCTCACCTTCTCCGATCAAGATTCCCCGCCTAGCCATCTCACAATCGTGCACTTTACCTTCAAGTGCTAGTTCACAAGGGAAAGGTCAAAAGGGTCTTGGTGGATGGAAGCACATGCCTCAATATTTGTTTGCTTAAACTCATAAAGAAATTGGGAATCTCAAAAGACTCCATCGATAAAAACAAAGGCATTATCATCAGATAATATGATGATCATGAAAGAGTGTCTCAAGGCACTATCAAGATCACAATCCAAGTAAGGCCAACTACTATGGAAACCACATGTCAGGTCCTTGACCTTGATTTACCCTACAACATCCTCCTAGGATGCCCATGGATCCATGGAATGAAGGAGTTCACCTCAAAATTCCATCAATGCATCAAATTTTCATATCAAAATGAGGACATCACAATACATGGTGATCCAGAACCATTCACCTATTGCAAAATATTAGAAGTCAATTTCTACAAAGCTCCCCAAGTACCAAAAAATGATGAGGGATCCTCCACTCCCTATACAAATCCATCCAACCTTGCCTCCACTTCTGTGACAAAGACACCCTCCATCCTTGATATATCTGACATCAAGCTCATGATCCAAGACAATGGGTGTGGAGATTACAGAATGAAGAAAATTTATTTTGTTGTAGGAGAGTTACCGCAATATCCTAGGTCACATGGGCAACCCCAACCAATTGAAACACATGTCCACACTTTCAGGTTAGAACCTTCTAGATTCCGCCATTGGGTTGATCTATGTCAGGAAAATGTCGACGAAGGAGACATTTCAAGAACTCGCTATACCAAGATGAAAGGCCCACACCCACCCTACCCATTGATGAAGCTAGTAGAGGATTGCAATTGATGCTTGGTATGGGCTAAAACAAAAATGAAATCCTTGGAAATAATAGTGATGGATGGCTAGAGCCCATCATTGTATAAAGATGAATGAGAAATATTGGCCTTGAATGTACCCCTCTGAGTAAAACCATACATGGTAGAGGTACCCCTAATAGAGCATTTGGGTCTCCTCCTCAGTTATCAGCGGCCACTCTTCGATTACCAGTATCCATAGGTCTGGCCCTAGATAATTTCACCTTCGAAATAAATGATGTCTATAGTAGTAGTGATGATGATGATACCATAACTAACCTACCCAAACTTTTTGAAGACTCCTCCTTACTCATGATTAGTGCCTCACCCATTGAGTCAAACCACAAAATTCACAAAATAAACCAAGTTTACCCACAACTCATCGACTACGACCAATGAAGACCATCGATTCTAGACACATTAAAAAATGATTAGGCACTCCCAGAGTTAATGGGACTAAAGGATACGATACCTTGCAGAGATAATAAAGTTGCATTCAAAATAAAATTGGACCCCTAGGCTTATTACGGGGAGACGATTGAGTCCTTCAATCAAAAAAGAAAAAGAATGAGAATAAGCTCAAGGTCATTGAGTGAAAACCAGACTATGGCACTCTCTAACCATATAATAGTAAAAATAAAGAAGTATCCCAATGGTGAAAACCTCTCTAGGGCACCAGAGGATGAAGGATTCAATCTTCCCCCTATTGCACTTCATCAAGAGAAATCAATAGTCTTAGCAGAACAGTGCAATCCCATCAATCTAGGAATAGAAGCAACACCACACATCACCTTCTACATCGAATCACTTCTTATAGGAGAAAAATAACTCTTAGTAGAATTCCTAAGATAAATAAAGGTGAACATTGCATGGACTTATGCCAACATGTCGGGTCTTGATCTAGAAGTTGTGGTTCATCACTTAGTTGTCTACTTATGGGAAAAGCCAATGAGATGAAAATTGAGAAATATGCATCCTCAAATAGCCTTGCTAGTCAAGGTGGAATTAGATATACTCCTGGATTCCACTTTTATAGTCCCAATTGATTATCCAGAATGGGTGTCCAATCTTGTGCCAATTTCAAAGTCAAATGGGAGAATCTATATTTACACTGATTTCAGAGACCTAAAGAAGTGTGTCCTAAGGATGACTTTCCAATACCCAACATTGATATGATAGTGGACATGATGGCCAAACACAATACTTTATCACTGATGGATGGATTCTCAGGGTACAACTAGATTATGATAGTAAAGGAATACCAACATAAGACAACATTTACATGTTCATGGGACACCTACTACTAGAACATGATGCCATTTGGGTTAAAAAATGTGGGAGAGACATATCAAAGGGTCATGACACTAATTTTTCATGAAATGATTCGCAAAACTATGGAAGATTATGTGGATGATATATTGGCCAAGTCAAGGAAAAGATAGGATCACATAGTAGCTCCAAGTGCCATCTTCGACAGATTGGAGAAATAGAAGGTTAGGCTTAGCCCCAAGAAATGCATCTTTGGGTTGCAATTAGGAAAAATCCTAGGATATATAGTATCAATGATAGGAATAGAAGTGGATCCCACCAGGGTCAAGGAAATCCTCGACATAGAATCACCCAAGACACTAAAATAGATTAGAGGCCTACAAGGAAGACTCGAATCCATCCGCAAATTCATAGCACAATTGGTAGATAAATAGATTCCATATTCACATCTACTCCACAAGGTCGTAACATACAAGTGGGATGAAAAGTGTGATCATTCTTTTAGTAAAATCAAATAATATCTACTTATGCCACCAGTGTTAATGCCACCTACTCGAGGAAAACCACTGATTCAATACATTTCAAAAACCATGGCATACCTTGGTGCTTTGATAGCTCAACATGATGAAAATGGAAGAGAGAGAGTGATGTACTACATCAACGTGAAAATGGTAGGTTATGAGCTCAACTACACACCAATAGAGAAAGCTTGCTTGAAAGTTGTGTTTGCAGCCCAAAATTTCAGACACTACATGTTGGCTCATCAGATCAAGTTGATTGCAAAGATAGATCCACTAAACTACTTGCTCTCTAAGGCCACTCTCATAGGATGAACAACTGAGTGGGTCATGATATTGAAAAATCATGATATTGAATATGTAGACCGCAAGGCCATCAAAGGACAAGTAATTTTAGACCAACTGGAGAGGCTCCGGAATTTATGTCTAAAACCCACTTATCTCAGAATTTTTTGGACGAGTCGATTTTCAACATAAGTATAGAAAATAATTGGAAAATATATTTCAATGGGTCATACACACAACATGGATCCAGTACTATAATTTTCTTCATCACTCTCGAGGGATACTGTATACCCAAATCCTACAAACTATCTTTCTGATGCACAAACAACATAGCATAGTATGAAGCTCTCGTCATAGGATTAAGGATTTGAATACAATGGAAGATTATGGCTCTCTAAGTCTATGGAAATTCAAAACTCATAATCAACTAAGTCAATAGTGAGTACCAAACAAAGTATGACAACCTAACTCCATACAAGAAATTAGTGGAGAGCCTCAAAGAATTCTTCATTGATGTCACCTTTGAACAAATACCTAGAGAAAAAAATAGAGTAGCAGATGCTATGGACACAATTGGATCGCTCTTAGAAATCCCAACAATGTTCCAAAACAAGAATTCTTGGTAGAGCAACTTCTCATACCAAAATTTCAGGTACCAAAGTCTGAATTTGTGTGCGAAATTATTGGTCTCGGTGACCCTTGGTATCATGAAATTTATACCTACCTAAGAATAGGAGTCCTCCTAGCTAACATAACACCAAACCTTAAATGAGCCTTTCTAAAGACATCCTTATGTTTTGTCATCGTAGGAGCATTGAAGGAACCTTATTGCATTGCTTAAATCCCAAGGAAGCCTTGACTGCTCTGACTAAGGTCCACAATGGCATTTGTGGTTCACACTCAAGTGGTGTAAATTTGGATAATAAACTATTCAAGATCAGGTACTATTGGCCAACAATGGAAAGAGAGGCACACAAATTTGTCATAATTTTTTTACAGTGCCAGTAGCATGGAGACCTTATTCATGCACCAACTCAAGAGATTCATCCTATTGTTACACCTTGGACTTTTTCATGGTGGGGGCTTGATCTCATCATTAAAATCACACCCACCTCATCCAATGGCCACAAATTCATGATCACCACAACAAAGTACTTTACAGAGTGGGTCGAAGCCATCCAAATGACTACATAACTAGAAATCAAATACCAAAGTTCATCCTAAAATATCTCATTTGCCGATATGGTGTCCCTCAATCAATTATCTTTGATAATGGGACACCTTTCAATAATCAAGATGTGTGTGACCTTTGGCATAAATTCAATATCCAACATCGCTTTTCCACTCTATACTACCGATAAGGCAATGGCCAAGCAGAAGCCACTAATAAAACTATCTTGAAAATCCTAAAGAAAAAAGTCAATGACTTTGGTCCTAACTGGCATCTGCAAGTAAATCCTTCCTTATGGGCCTACCACACAAGCATCTACATGCCAATAGGCACCACCCTGTTCTCCATGGTCTATGGATTAGAAGACATCCTCCCAATCGAGATCGAGCTCCCATAATTAAGGATGACACTACAAAATGTCATTACATATGAGGAATATTAGGTTTCAAGCTTAAATGAGTTGGAGTTATTAGATGAATGGCACATGGAGGCCCTCAACCATTTACAGTTCTATCGGAACCACCTAAAATGTAACTACAACAAGAAGATTAGGAGATGCACCTTCCGAGTCGGTGAACTTGTGCTAAAAGAAAATAAGAAGAATGTGCCAAATCTAGAGAGAAAAGGAAAATTTGAGCCCAACTAGTTGGGACCTTCCATCATCACTGCAAGCTATAAGTCAGGGGCATATTAGCTATCAACACTAGAAGGAGAGCCTCTATAGGAGCCCCTGAACAACTCCCATCTCAAAATGTTTTATGCCTAAAATATTTCAAGGTATAGAACCAAAAATACAAAAAAATCAGAAAATGTCTTGAAAAAATGGTCACCCAGATGAAAACCTAGCAAATAGGCAACTTGGTGGCAACAAAAAAAACAAAAAATGAAAAAATCCAAAAAACTAGGAAAAAGGATTGAAAACAGTAATGAAAAAAATCATCTTTTAGTGAAAACCACTTTGGTGGCGCTTTGGACAAGTACCTTGGTGAAAAACTAGAAAATAAATGCCAAGCATAAATAAAGCACTCTCCATCCACCAGGATCTTCACAACCTATTCCATGCACTCACTTATCCATTACATTTCATTGGTCCTTCCACCAACTGTTCGCATCCCATACCTTAGCTTGATCTTGTGCTTGTATCATATTCCACCATAGTACTACTTGGCATATTCCCAAGGTCATTTTTCCTACCAATATCAAAGTATTATATCACATCATACTAGGATAATGTTCCTATACCTACATTGGATCAGATTCATTTATATTATGGTGATCTTTCTAAACATCAAAATATCCAAAAGCATTCAAAAAATCCAAAACATGTCCAAAATCTAAAAAAAATCAAAAATAAAGTCATCCTGTCAAAATACGTCATCTATGAACTTGAGCGTAGGCAAGGTTGATCTTTGATCATTCCCCAAGACACCCTAGGCCAATCCTTAGGCATCCGTCGCAATCTGGCAATCCGTTTGCCCATCTTTTTCATCATCCAATTGAGTCTGTCATTTGTAGAACTACATTGTCTCTATGTGTATAATGTAGGAAAATCTAATATATTGATCAACTCCCAAGACCCCTAGGGTAGGTCTTTAAGTTGGTCTCTTGGTCATCAATCTCAAAAAATCCGAAAATATTTAAAAAATCCAAAAATCAAAACAACCTCAAAACATTTCAAAAAATCATCAAAAATATCCAAATATTTGAAAATCCAAAATGATGCACTCGTCTCATCTCGTTTTCACCCGTAATAATCACCATTAATAAAAAATCAATTATCACCTTCATCCTTTGGTGAGTTAGTCAATAGCAATTCTAGCAAGTTCAAAAGTGAATGCCTAATCATCAAAGTCTCAAAGTCTAGGTCACTAAGCAAGCAAGTTGATCAAGTTGAAGTATCAATAGCTTATCATCCAATCAATCTCATCAAAAACCCTGATCACAACATGTCCTAAGATGCATCCTTTCCATGATGGACATCGACTTCAGGTATCAACATAGTTTAGTCTTGGCTAGCAGTATGAAGAACATTAGTTTGTTTGTTTACTTTGTCCTTTATTTGGATTTATCTTTTTGCGCTCATTCCAATGACTTCTTGATGATGCCTCAACAAAAGAGGTTTAGAGACAAAGGAATGGGGCAACAATCATTATCTTTTTATCTACTATGCTTGTGGGATACTCTTGTAAAATAACTTAGTCCTGCGTGCTTTGTTTGGTTTGTAGGGAGGGTGTTCTAGGTATCTTGTTGACCACATAGGAAGGATTTATTTTCTATTTTTTGGTTTGAGATGTTTAGAACGTCTAAATTACATCCTGAATAAGGTTTTGTATGCTAAGTGTGAACAGGAATATTCCTATTTGTTTGTTGAGTCAAATTCCGTCACACTAGGTACAACACCATCCTGGTTCTTTATACCTTGATGCATCGTACCTATGTGTGTTATCAAACATAAAGTAATTGGCCCTTTGAAAATCCTCACTCTTGGTAAGAAAATCATCGACATTTAATGACTTTTTGGATGTCTTTTCTTCTATCTTCTTTCCAAACAAACATGGTTTCATGACAATTAATCAGAACATCGCTAATGCACCCTCCCTGCATCCATAAACTCATCAAAATAAGTGCATATCAATCATATAGATCATACCATATCATATCATCTTGCATTATCATCATCTTAAGTTGTGAGGAATAATATAGATATGTTATTCTAACTATCTTAAGAAGTCATTGCATTACATTCATTTCACATCATAAATTACATGAATCATTAAGGGCATAATAGAAATCATTATCATCCATTATCATTACATAATCAGTCCCATATCATTTGCATCATTAATCATTTCCACATCAATAAATAATCATTAGCATACATTGCATCCATACGATCGTCATCAAAATACATAGAATAGCAAAAAATGAAATGCATCCATAATCATCATCACAGCATACATCATATGGCATGAGCATAATTTAAAAGAATTTCATAACATCACATTGCACATAGGAAATTAAAATTCAACCATACACCATACATCATAGAACATCTCATAAGTAGGACAATCTCATATATATATCATCAAAATAATACAACTGTCATGATACAAGTATCAGATCAAGTGTATACATCAAGGTACAATACGGGCAATAATCAGAGCCCATGGATCAAAAATGGAAAACCATCTCTGATCAAAGGGCTAGACCTATTGGTTGTGCACCTCCCCCTCTGGCCTCTCATCGTGGTCCTCATGAGGCCTCATCCCTATTTTTGGTGAAAATTATGGCAACTGACCATCTGGTGGCACTACTTGCCTATAATGTTGTTGATAGTACTCAACCTCTCTAACCACCTATCAGAATGCTCTCAAAGATATTGTCTGGTCCTGGTCGGATGAGGTTGTACTCTCCAACTATCGCCTCCGATTAATCTTGATCCCTCTCAGCCCAGGCTTGGTCCCTCTCAGTGGTAACTGCCAAAACCTACTGATGAGCCTGGTCTCACTCAACCGTCAAAATTTGCATCTGCCCTTAAAGCTGCTAAATTAGGATATCCTCGTGGTTTGGCTATGCGGGTAGCTATTGTTTCCATACCTAGTACCACAGCGGCGCTTGGTCTCATGGTGGTCCCTAGTTTCGCAGTGGTGTCGGTGCCCATGGTGCTTGGTCTTGTGGTGGTGTCTGATGTGGAGGAGGGGTATGTCCTCCCCTATCCCCATCACCATCACCCCTACCAGCTAATCTATCTCTCATCCTCCATCATGGGAGAATCATGCTTGGAACTTTCAATCATAGAGGAGGCTTGAACCAAGCTGTGTAGGCCTGTTTAATCATTGCATCTATCAACCCCTAATCATATGGCCATGGTCTAGCCACTAGTTTCCTAAATGAGGCTAATACCTTCGGTACTAGAATGGGTTGGCCCCATGTTGTCTCTTGTGACGAATGGCTGAAGATCACCACATACCAGTCGTCCGACCTATCCTAAACCTCACCAAACTGTCGGGCTACCTTGCTGGGGAGGTACCACTCTATCATGGTGTGCTCACGGACCTGCATCCATCTGTCCTACTGAGCAAAGAATAGCTACTCATGATCATCGTACCAGGGGCCTATATCCATAGAGGGCCTCCAAACAAACTCTTGCATCTCATCGAGAACCCATCACCAATGGTAAATTTCTCTTGTACCTATGTGGATGAAGCGAATCTGGGCTCCCCCATACTGCCAAATGACAGGATCATCAATATCTAGAATGATCATCGTGACAACTAGATGGAGCACTAGAATCTGCTCCCATTCCCAGATGTGTAGTAAATTGACCTCGACCCCAAGGGCCCTACTATCAAGATATGAAAACTCATGGAGGTCCCTATATAGTGAGGCCAATATCACTAGCCTCCAAGGAAAGCACTCCTTGCGAATGACCATCCGCTCCAAAGCTAGCCCCCACCCAGATTGAAATATCGGCCCTACCAATTTTTGTGCCACTAGACCTGAAATGATGTTTGCAAAAATCAATCTTTAGGTGGGAATTATGCCCCAGTACCTCTCCAAGCCTATCTATCACTCACAAAAGTGAATCTCATTGAGACCCATCACATCGTAGCAAGAATCCCTACCTACATCTTGATCATAAATAACTCACTCCATGGAAAGGCAATCATAGTATGCACCAGACATCCTCAAGAGTAATAGTAGAATTGCCATTAGGAAGGTGGAAGGAGAAGGTCTCACTGTGCCATTGCTCTACCAAAGATGTCATCATCCCCAAGTGGGTCTGAATAGAGAAAACATACACAATGAACCAAAGGGCAAGCATACCAAGCTGCTCCTCAAGGAATATGTGCATACCCTGTAATCTCCTAAGCACTGACCATTTTCGCTCCCTCGAATGAAGTATGTTGAGGTCCTCCTACACAAGGGAAACCATCACATCAAGTCTCGTAAAAGAATCTACCTCCCACCTCAGCTTTTCACATTTGAAATAGAAAATGTGTTGTTGTTTCTAAATGTGACATTGTTTGCAAATGTGACACATTCTAAAGTTCCAAACTACATCCTCGTGGTGGAATTTGATCATTTCTAAATTCTAAAGTGCATCACGTAGTCCGATTTGCATGTGAAGCTGACTTTCGGCCAAAACCCTAGTTCCAAACTATGTCACATGACCCAATTTGCATATGTGATAGAGTTTGGTCAGAACCCTAATTCTCCAAACTGGCCTGCAACAACACTATTCTCATAACACCATTCTCATATGTGACATAGTTTGAGGCTGTGCAATGCTGATTGAGCACTTGCAGCGATGTTATATAGTGTCACTTGACCTAAAGTTGACTTTGACCCTATTAAATGCACATAAAATGAGAAAATTAAAAGTTGAGATAGGGGGACATACCATGGGAATCTTTCATTGCACCATCTTGATTGGAACTCAGAGCTCAAAGTGCAGAAAATTCTGAAGGCTAAGTGTGCAAATGAATTGAAAGTGACCCCTCAAGGTCTATTTAAGCCTGCAAATTAGGGTTTTTTGACCTAATTTGACTATCCAACTAGGGTTTTGGACCCCTGGTCCCATTGTTTCCATGCGAAGACCATGTTGCATCCTTTTTGGAGTTTTAACATATTTTTTTGACATCATGGGGCATTCTTGCACCTATCAGGCACCTTGTCCTCTTTTTTTGCAAAATCATCCAAAAATAAAAAATTTCATCCAATCTCTCGAGGGGGCAACATATCAACATTATCCTTCTTCTATAGAAATAGTGGGGCATTCAAAAAAATTGTGAAATTTTGAAGTTTGATCACAACAGTTTATTCTTCGAACAAATACAACGAGTGCATTCCTTCAAAGAGGGGTGAAATGTAGACATGGAAAATTGACCAACACACTTGATCCTGATTACTAACATCGCTTTGTCCTAAATCATACTCTCAGCTTATCATCACTTTTCATCTCTTAATTAGATAAATAATTATTTATTTAATTATGTCTTTCTCCCCTGTTGATTAAATTAATCAATTTAACTTAATTAGTCAATTTAATTTAATTAATCCTCTATCTCCGGTCATTAAAATAATTCATTTTATTTAAGTTAAATCTCTAAAGTCCTTTTATTAAATTGAATAAATTAAATATTATTTGATTTAATCTAACATTATCCCCTTCAGTTAAATAAATCAAAACATTTATTTAATTAAACCCGTCCTCTAAATTTGATTTAAATTAATACATAAACTTAAGTCTAAATTGTCACATCTCCTAATTCCTCATTAAATTAATTAACTCATGATTAATTTAATCTTAATCTATGTCACATTCTCTAGAGAATGCAACTTGCACAATAAATAAATTACTTTGATTTATTAAATCTCATATTTTCCCTCACATGGCATAAAAGAGGAATATTCCCTCAAATTTGAATTCAAATTCAAGTGGGCTTGGTCCTTCCAACAAGGCATTTATTTCACCATACAAATCCTTTTGCCTTGAGCGAAGTGGCCATAACTCCATTTTCTGCCATCTCCAACAAGTCATGTCACTATTTTTAAATTCCACCTAATATCATTTACTGACACTTTGATCAAAATGTGCACAACTTTCAACCATTCACATCTTGACAAGTGGCACTTGGCCATTGGATGTTGAATGATCCCACATTGTTCAATTTGACTCATTCTTCCAATTTGGAAATCTATAAATGAGAGACTCTTCCTCTCATTCTATAATCCACAATCCAAAAAAGTATACTATACTTCATTTCATCTACAACTTATCCATTGTCATATCAAGTATTCATCATTTTCATGGTTTCGTAGCAAGGTTATATTGAAATTTCATCAAGGAGCTTCAATCTTACTGAAAATGCCTCTGACATAGAAAAATCAAGAGAGGTTATTGTAGATGGTCCCAACACAATCCCATAGCCTCAGATGAATATTTTGTAAACATTATGGTTTTTTAATATTATTCCGCCAAATATTTCTTCCCTTCTACACTTTGGAATCTTAAGGTATTTTGTTGATTAAACGTAGCTTAGACTTCTTCGTCCTATTTGGGTGTGAAAGGGAACCATACCTAACCTAAATGTACCCATCTAGATGTGATGGAACAGTCGGTTTGGTCATACGAGTTATAGAAGAAGATTTATTTATGTCCTTACAAGTATTTTTTATCCTCCAAGTGAACTCCACCACTGATTTTCGTGTGGAAAAAAGCCATGAGACCATAGCTTGTTGCGAAAAACCAGTATTTTTTTAGAAATCAACATTTCTTTTGTATTGGAATTCACAAAATTTCCTTCAACCAACCTATTTTACAACCTTGAAGAGATTTATATAATTTTTTTGAATTAAAATAGACTCCTCAACGTCCACAACCACCTTTTCAACTACCAAGACCCTTCATTTTTCTTAAAAATTGCTAAAATTGATAACTTTTTGTTTATAATGCACTTGTATGCATCTTTGATTTCCAATACACCTATTACTAGTAAAAATAGTCAAAAACCTTTATTTCAACCCTACAACAAATTCTAGACTCCTTTCTTGCACTTCCCTTTAAAATTTTAATATTTTTTCTTTAAAAGACTACATGGCAATTTTGACAATTTTGAAGCTAGAATGCATTTTTGGCATATTGGACCCCTAGACTCAAATTTTTACCTTTATACACCTTAAATGGTCCTGATTGACCTTATCTAGCATAAATATATCACACCTAATCTATTAACCTATCAACCTTCAAATGTGTAATCTTGCAAATACTAGATTAGATGGGAAACTAGAGAGGAAGAGTTGATGGTGAGTGGCCTAGTGAAGGCTAGAGAAGAAGAGCTTGAGGAATATCTTTTTAGGATATGGGATTGTCCTTCATTGTCATATTTTTTTATGTGGAATATGTATGCTACTATGGGGATGGTTCTAACCATAAAGAACCTGAGAAATATTGTGAAGAGAAGAGTTGAAGTGCAAAGATACATGTGTAGTTGGCAAAAGCTTATGGAAGAGCGTGAAATAGAGATACTGATGTATGGATGTTTAGGTTTGTGTGCTGGATTTTTGTGTGCAGGTTTCAAATCCTAGGAAACACCATTTGCAGGTGTCAATGAAGACAAATAGTAGCAAGAAGATCCATTTATGAAGGATCAAGCATGGCAGGACCAAGACAACGCAAAGCATGAAGGTACAAAATCCCTCAGATGAAGATTTCCATACAAGTGACTTGGAGTGGGTTTGAAGTGATTGTGAACAAGATAGGATCAGACCTATGGAGTGATTTATGGGGAATAAATCTTTTGTACCTGGGGAGTATGGTGTAGGAGCACCTAAAACATGTAAGATTTCATGAATTGACAAATCCATTCCTCCTTCTGTATAGGTTATAGCTCAGATGAATGGGAATGAATTAGATATGGGTAGGCTTCAGAACAATTTTTTATGGGTAATAAAGGGATTAGAGTGGTCTAAGAATGTTGCCCTGTTAGGAAACATAGATTTTTGTGCCTATTGAGTAAGGCTAGAGAGTGGGTTTTTGAGAAGTTGAATGAAAATAGGTTGGAACTTATTAGAAACTATTGGAACAAGTGTATTTAATGGTTTTTAAGAGGTCTTAGTGATTAAGAGTAACCCAAGAAGAGTAAAAGTGTGAAACTCTAGTTGGAAGGGGAAAAACCAAGGGAAAATTGGTGATTTTACAAAGAAAGTGTAAGTCAAATTATGAAGTAGAATAATACAACGATGTTTTAAGTTTAATTAAACCAAATTAAGAGGGAATGAAGTGGTTTCAGGATTGAGTGAGTTCGAAGCATACACATTCCAATAAGCCCTACCAACAAGCTAGTGAATTGTTTCATAAAAATCTTTGGTAGACATGTATGAAAAATGTGGTAGCATAGACAAGGTAGCAAAATATTTGAAAAAAAAACTCAAATAAACGTGGTCTCATAGAATTCCATGACAAGAAAATGTAATTGACAACTGCTTTGAGTTATTAGCTATGCAATGTGAAGTAATTGCATAACTGCTTAGGTTGACTTTGTAAAAACTATATTGTAATTGAAATTTTTTCATCTATCAACATCTAGTTGTTAGTTATGAAATTTGAAGTAATGCTTTGAGTTTGAAAGATGTGCAATGCAATGTAACCAGTGATATAAATATAAAATACATAATATAACCATTCTTTTTTATGCTATTGTATATTGATAATTAACAATTGCTCAAGATCAAAATTTCAAAGAGTTTAATCATGCACATGATGAAAAAATGAAATTTTGATTGTCAACTTCTATATATCAAATTATCCAATAATCAAGTGTATGTCCATATACAAAAATGGCATCGACACCAACTCTAACAATTTTTTACAAAATATGGCATATACCATCTCAATATCTACTCAAAATTTACATGCCAAAATGTTTATCTCATCCTAAACTACTAGTGGATCATCAAAATGGAGCCTCTTTGAAGCATTCATTGGCTCTGAAGGTAGCTAGACAAGAGAATTCATACCACAATTGAGATTAGTTATACTATATAATTTTAAATTAAATAATTAACATCAAAATCAATATACATTGAATTTTAATTGAACTCTAAAATTGAAATATTGATTACCTAAAATATACGTCTCTTCAAAGGGTCGGGAGTCCTAGAATATACCAAACCAACTTTTGAAATTCCAATCTATATATGTGAACAAAAGCATAAAATTGATCGAAGTTAGCATATGATTATTGGTAATAGGAACATATTTACCAAACACAAAATAAAATAAATACATACCTCTTTATGTTGGTCTTTGTCTTTATCTCCTTTAGGTGTTGCCACCTCCTCCTTGAGGTGTTTCAACACCTACTCCTTTAGGCGGTGTGTCACTTGTCAATATCTTTGTATAGCTCATAATTGCACCTACTCCTTGAGGTGTTTCAACACCTACTCCTTGAGGTGTTCCAATACCTACTCCTTTAGGCGGTGTGTCACTTGTCAATATCTTTGTATAGCTCATAATTGCCTATACATAAAAATGACAAGTACATATGAAACTACCAATCTATGTCAGTGTATGTATAATCAATATAAGATCTTAAAAATCTTAATTCAATCCAATTTGAGTTCAACTACCTTCCCCTTATCTAAATTTGCACCTCCATAGTCTAGACGAGGTTGCACCTCACTTGAACTAAGTATTTCCTATGAGAGGAAAATAAGATAAACATAAAAGTTATTATATAATTTCATTAATGACAAGCAAGTATATAATAAAAAATGTAAACATGTGAGTGCGAAAATATATATTGTGTGTGTGTCCAAGCCAAATGAAATGGCCCTAAGGGTGCTATCAGTCACCCATGTGAGCTCCTCCTTAGACATTCACTACTAAATACACAATGTAAATAAATATTAGTACTTGATACTATCTCTTGTTAATATTCATTTGAAAGCAAATGCAACTTATGAATTTACAATTTAAATCTTACTTGTGTCAATATTCCAACATCCCCCTCTCTAGCAAGAGAGGACTCTGTAGTGTGTACTCTACTCCCTTGCGACTGATCTATAATGTCCACATCATGGATTTCATAATCAGAAGTGTCCAAGGGATGCTCAACGGGTTGTACAAGAGGACCCAAGCATATCTGGCAGCACATAGTGAAAGTATGTGGCACACAAATATGTGGACCTGAGGAAGATGATGCAGCAACACTTGAGCCTTCGCCAACATCACCAAAATGTGGCTGAGCTACTGTAGAAACATGTGAAACCAAATGACCACTCAAAGAGTGAATAGCCTAAATAGTTTGGGTGGCTGCATCCTGGATAATCTCTAGATGATATATTGGAAGTGGCAGATGAAGGGGAGGAAAGGGGACATTTGGGTGTGGGTTTACTCTATTTTCCCCTAGTATATCCTAGGGCATAGCTCCACTGATGCCCTAGAAGGGTTTAATGTCAAAGTAATTAAAATGATGCCCTAACAAAAACTCAGCATATAATTTTTTAATAAAGTAAAATGGTATATCAGAATTTTTGTTCATTGGTTTATCAAAAACCATACACCAACTATCCCAAAATTTATCTACAATGTCCGTATTGATGCACCATTTTATAGAAAGTTTTGTTTTATTAACATTCACTAGCAAACTAGTGTGGGGGTTAATGAATAAAGAGGCTATTTGGGCTTTGGTTATTCGGATATCTTTCACATCATCATAAGACAATCCACATGCATAATATTCCCTCATGTCTTCTCGCCATCAATGAAAGGAATTATGTTGGGTGGAGAGGGTTTCTATATTATTAATTATTTCCTTCAATGTGTTTGTCATATCTCTCAATCGAGGGATTGCCTTATAAACTTCACAAATGCCCCTCAATTGCCCCAATTTTTCACCAATTAAGTATTCAATTGGCGACTACAAAGGTGGTCGAGTGTTTGACTACGAAGATGGTTGAGAATTTGGCATTTGTGAATTTTCATTCTCATCCATAATACCTAATTAAAGTTAAAAACCAATTAATCTAATTGAAATTACACAATATACATGAATTATTGTAAAAATATCCTAGTTGTTAATAAAATTCCAAACAAACCCCTACTTTTTCACAAAAATCCATAACAAACTCTAGTTTTTGATAAACATACATCAACAACACTAGTTTTTAATAAAAATTCATTTAAAAACATTAATTTTTGATAAAAATTCATTGTAAACTCTAGTTTTTAATAAAAATCAATAAAAAACCCTTTTTTTGAAAAAACAAATTGTAAAAACTACTTAAAATTATAAGAATCTAATTGAAAAATTGATTAAAACATTATAAAAAAACCAATAACTTAACTTTCAATTTGGATTTTTCATGAAATTGGATATCAGATTTCTTCTTCTCCATGTGCGCCCGCATCCAAATTGTGTGAAATTACTTTTAACAGATGGGTTTTTTAATTTATATAGGCTTTTCAAATCAGATATTTGATCGAAATCAGATATCTGATTTGGATCGGATATCCTATTTGCAAAAGTAGGTTTGCGCATTGCTCTGGAGCAATGTACTGACACCTGGACCTAAAAAAAGTCAAGTCAACATTTCCACATTTTTGAGTTAATCCAAAACGTGATTTTTCTTCTACTACCACTTTTAGGCCCCTCATGATCCTTCACATACCCAGTTGTCTCCTAACAATCCTCATCAATAGATGATATCATAAACTCAAATACACAAGGAGATAACCATGTCAAAAATTTCCTAAAATGAATCCCCCAAAACTAATTATCAATAGCTCAAGATCCATATATATGAAAGATAAAGCAATATAAAATCATGCTAACCAATCCTCAAATGAGCCTCTCAAAATCAATCAACACGAATCAAATCATTTTCATGAGAAATCAAAGAAAAAAACATAACACATCTATAAGAAATAATTGGTGAATACCTCTCAAATGGAAAACCATAGAGTAGACCAAGATTGGGGAATGAGAATGTTCCTCCAAGATAACCAAGTCATCATGACTCACCCCAAGAACAATCTCCTCTATAGGATCATCATGAACTCATGTCCATATCCAAGTGAAAGCTCCTCCATCTTCCTGATGAAACCTCAAAAGAGTACTCATCTCAAGAAAACGTCTCTAATTCCAAGAAAAATCTATCCTCACCTATGTCTCTAAGTATCCATGAGAACCACCAATTGATTAATGCATGCCAAGCTCCAAATGTAACACAAAATACTCATGAATCTCCCAAGAAAATTACCAATGTAATCTATACCAAGAGAACCAGCAAGATCAATATCAAAGCTCCAACTAAAGAATCAAGAACCTATCATTAAATCACAATCTAACTATCTCCTATTAGGAGATCATGTCAAGAAAATTTCTGTAATTCCAAGAAAATTCTATCTTCACCTATGTCTCTAAGTATCCGTGAGCACCTCCAATTGATTAATGCATGCTAAGATCCAAATTTAACACAAAATACTCATGAATCTCCCAAGAAAATGACCAATGTACTCAATACCAAGAGAACCACCAAGATCAATATCAAATCTCCAACTAAATAATCAAGAACCTATCATTAAATCCCAATCTAACTATCTCCTTTTAAGAGATCATGTGCATCAATGCATACATCTTGGTCTTAAGAGAACATGTACAATGTAAAATAGGTCTATAAACTAGTATCAAGAGTAAACCATGACATAATACCAAAACACTCTAAATCAAGAAACCACATCTCTAATCACATGATAATCATCTCATCCATGAAGATCATCTAGGTCCACACACACTCAACTGCAATCCTAACAACTCTAGAGAACAAGCGAAACCAATATTTCCAACCAATAAGATACATACAACCTCTATTGAACCATCACAAACCAATCCAACACCACCAATTCATCACTATCAAAATCTCTAATTAAAAGTGTATAAACAATTAATGTTACAAGATATCATGACATCATGATAAAACAAATGCTACAAGTCCCATCATCTAACTAATCAGGTACTCTAATCATCCATCCTCTCATCCCAAAGAAACATACCATCACACGGTTAATAACAAAAGAAAAGGTAAAATAAAAAAAATCTACATTACTTTTAAATCAATCTCGTGGATATAAATAGTCCACATCTGATTCATCTCAATATGTATTCAAAATTTACATGCCAAAATATCTATCTCATCATAAACTATTGGTGGATCATCAAAATGGAGCCTCTTTGAAGCACTCGTTGGCTCTAAAGGTAGCTGCACAAGAAAAATTCAAACCACAATTGAGATTAGTTATATTATATAATTTAAAATCAAATAATTAACATCAAAATCAATATACATTGAATTTTAATTGAACTCTAAAATTGAAATCTTGAATACCTGAAATATACGTCTCTTCAAAGGGTCAGGAGTCATAGAATATACCAAACCAACTTTTTAAATTCCAATCTATATATGTGAACAAAAACATAAAATTGATCCAAGTTAGCATACAACTATTGGTAATAGGAACATATTTACCATACACAAAATAAAATAAACACATACCTCTTTAGGCTGATCTTTTTCATTATATCCTTCAGGTGTTTCGACACCTCCTCCTTGAGGTGTTTCAACACCTACTCCTTGAGGTGTTCAAATACCTACTCCTTTAGTTTTTGTGACACTTGTCAACAATGATGTATAGCTCATAATCACCTATACATAAAAATGACAAGTACATATGAAACTACCAATCTTTGTTGATGTATGTATAATCAATATAAGATCTTAAAAATCTTAGTTAAATCAAATTTGAGTTCAATTGCCTCCCCCTTATCTAACTTTGCACCTCCATAGTCTAGAAAAGGTTACACCTCACTCGCACGAGGAATTTCCTACAAGAGGAAAATAAGATAAACATATAATTTATTATATAATCATTAATGACCATTCAAATGACAAGAAAGTATATAATAAAACATATAAATGAGTGAGTGTGAAAATATTGACTGTGTGCATGTTGAGTCCAAATGAAATGGCCTTAAGGGTGTTATAAGTCACCTGTGTGAGCTCCTCCTCAAACATCAACTCTTAAATAGACCATGCAAATAAATATTAGTAATTGATAATATCTCTTATTATTACTTATTTAAAAATAAATGCAAGTTATGAATTTACAACTTAAATCTTACTTGTGTCACTATTCCAACGTCCCCACCTCTAGCAGGAGAGGACTCTGTAGGGTGCGTTCCACTCCCCTGCGTCTGATCTATAGTGTCCACATTATGAAGGTCATAATCAAAAGTGTCCAAGGGATTCTCAACGGGTTGTATAAGAGGACCCAAGAATATTTGGTGGCACATAGTGCAAGTATGTGGCATAAAAATATGTGGACCTGAGGAGGATGATGCAACAACACTTGAGCCTTTGCCAACATCGCTAGAATGTGGCTGAGCTACTATAAAAGCATGTGAAACCAAATGACCACTCAAATAGTGAATAGCCTAAATAGTCTGTGTGGTTGCATCCTAGATAATATCTAGATGATATACTGGAGGTGACAAAGGAAGGGAAGGAGGGAGAACATATGGGTGTGAAACTACTCTAACTTCCCCTGGTCTATCCTAAGGCATACCTCCACTGACACCAGGGGTTGGAAGGGTTTAATGTCAAATTAATTGACATGATTCCCTAACACAAACTCAACATATATTTTTTTAATAAAGTAAAATGGTATATCAAAATAGTTGTTCGGTGATTTATCAAAAACCATACATCAACAATCCAAAAATTTATCTACAATGTCCCTATTCGTGCACCATTTTATAATTTTCTTTTGCTTATTAACATTCACTGCAAAACCTGTGTGGGGGTTAATTACTAAAGAGGCTATTTGGGATTTGGATATTTGGAGATCTTTCACATCATCATAAGACAATCCACATGCATAATATTCCCTCATGTCTTCTCACCATGAATGGAAGGCATTATGTTGGGTGGAGAGGGTTTCTACATTTTTAATTATTTCCTTCAATGTGTTTTTCATCTTGGATAATCGAGGGATTTTCTTATAAACTTCACAAATTCCCCTCAATTGCTCCAATGTGTCACAAATTAAGTCATTAATTGGTGGCTGCAGAGGTGGTGGAGCATTTGGCATTTGTGCAGTTTCATTCTCAGCCATAATACCTCATCAAAGTTAAAAACTAATTAATCTAATTCAAATTACACAATATAAATAAAATTATTGTTAAAAGACCCTAATTTTTAATTAAAATCCAAAAAAAAAACCTACTTTTTCACAAAAATCCATAACAAACTCTATTTTTTGATAAAAACACAACAACAACAATATTTTTAAATCAAAATCCATAAAAAACATTAATTTTTAATAAAAAATAATTGTAAACTCTATTTTTTAATAAAAATCAATAAAAAACCCTACTTTTAAAACACAAATCATAAAAACTAATTAACATTATAAAAATATAATTGAAAAATCAATTAAAACATAAAAAAAACCAAAAACTTACCTTTGAAATCGGATATCTCATGAGAACGGGTATCTAAAGTTCGAGTTCTCCCTGTCTACATGTGTTCAAAATGTCTAAAATGACTTTAAAAGGCTACTACATTTTTATTTATATACACAACTCAAATTGGATATCCAATTTGGATCAGATATCCGATTTATAAAATTTAGGTTTGGGCATTGCTTTGGAGCAATGTACTGACACCCATGCCTTAAAAAAGTCAACTTGGGATTCCCGCATTTTTGAGTTGGACCTTCTAGAGGTTGTTCAAGAATCCCACATGAATAAACAAATGTTGAATTCCATGAATGCTAGTTTTCTTGCCCTCATAACAAAGAAGGATGGGGCTAATACTCTGGATCTTTTTAGACCAAAATTTATTTATGTAATGTGGTACATACAAGATAATTACAAAGTTTATTGTTGAGTAGTTGAATCCCTGGCTAAGTGGGCTAATTTTTGAGGAGCAAGGGCGTTTTATTGCTTGTAGGAAAATTATGGATGGTGTTATCATTTTTTTTGAGACTATTCATTTTATGGCATATTCAAAGGAAAAAGTTATGTTTATTAAGTTAGATATGGAAAAAAATTATGGTCATGTTAAATGGGCTTTCTTATTCAAGATCTTGAGAGAATTTGGTTTTACTAGTGAATGGATTGAGTGGCTTGAGAGTTGTGTCAATTCTCCTTCATTTTTGGTGTTGATTAATTGTGATCCAATAGATTTATTTGGCATTGGGTGGGTGCAAAAAGATGGGGGGCCAAAAAGTGGCCAAATTTTAAAAAAGGTTCTAACAACACATAACGCTAGTGTGTTATAATGCACTCGCATTATGGCTTGGTGTTTCGAGCCTAAGGCTCAGCCACAATGAGCCTATAACACAAGCGCATTGTATCACGCTCATGTGATGAGGCACTAAAAGAAAAAAAAAAGGAATTCAAAATCATTTTCATTGTGACTATGTTTTTTTTTGTGCATAGATAAAACCCTTGATATTTTTGGTCACGTTCTAGGAGTCATCTTGCAATTTTTTTCATCATTTTTTTTTTCATCACCAGAATGTTTTCACATCGACGAGGAGGTCTAAGAGGTAAGGATTGTTTGTTTTTGTTAGTTTTATGTTGTTTTTTATATTTATTTGCTGAATTTGTAGATGTTAATGAACCTACAAACCCTCCTCAAAATCCTCAAAAAGGAAAGCAATAAAAATAGGAATAAAATACTCAACAAGAAGAGAAACAACAACATAAAAAAAAATCATCATGTTCAACAACCACAACAACAATCTCCTCCACCAATCTCTCAACATCCTCCTGGCACTTAGAAAAATTTAATGAGTGAAATTGAAAACAATAAAAAACAAACTAAGGAGTTAATCATGAGGTTGAATGATCCAAACGGTTCAACCATGGAAAGAAAACCCTTGAAAATTCTCTCAAAGAAATGTTAAAACATGTAGATTCAATCAACAAACAATTAACTAGTTATCAAGATAGCAAGATAGGAGGCGGGTAGCTAGGGATTATTATTGGGATATAAATTATCATACAAAGATTTAAAAGATCTAAAAATTACAAAAAATGATTTGTGCTCATTATTCATTGACCCACGCACAAATGCAAATCTTAGCCTTAATGTGAAGAGTTTTCCTATCCATTGGTGCAACCACCAATAGATTAAGAATTTTTTTTGGGATAGGTGGTACATGGTTTTTGATTACCCACCATGCAATAATTGTGAAGTCCTGCAATATTTACTGAGGAAAGTATACGTTGATTTCATCCTAAAAAAAATCTTGAATTATTTTGATATGAGAGAAATCTAGGGAAGAGGTGGGTGGTTGGCTTAAGATAGACCCAGTGCATAATGGGATCCTAGGCGACAAGCAAGATGATCTCTCGCTAGGCTGCCTCATGAGCAGATTGTTATCCCTTCCATCACAAAGGAGAGTGCCAAGGTAGACACTTTGTATGCCAACAACTCTTTCACGCAGAGTGTCATCTAGTATGCCAGCCCTATACTACAATGCCATCTAGGGGAGTCTTTGAGTGATGGGCTTCAACAACAATTCAGTCAGGTTTGTGTGGAAGCTTGTTCATCTCACCTCACCGAAACTCAAGAGGCTTCTACACATGATACACATACAACAATGGGGATGGTGAGAATATCTGACATTTTGAATGAAGCGTATGGCATCGATACTCAGGTAAATGTTAGCATGTTCATTGAATTTAATTTATTAAATTATAATTTTGAAATGCAAGATTAACCAATTTAGTTATATGATTTTGATGAAATTTCAAGGTCACGGTGTTGATATAGGATACCCTGGCCCTAAACCCACTTATCACTCCACTGCATCTACCATTGAGGTATGTAACTAGAAAACAATTATAAATTTATTACATGTTAATAGATTTTTTTTATGAATGGTATTCTGATATGTGATTTTGAGTGTTGAATAGGCTAATATTGGATGTTTTGTTGGAACACCTCCTAGTACCAGTGGATTTATACAAACCTACACATAGGTAATAGAATATAAGATTTTAACTAATGAATTTTAAACTTAATATATTTATATTGTTTATATTCATATCGTTGATTACATTGCATTGCACATCTTTCAAACTCAAACCATGAATTCACATTCCATTACTAATAACTAGATGTTGATAGATGAAAAAAATTAACTACAATATAGTTGTTTAGAAAGTTAACATAATAAGTGATTCGATTACTTCACATAGTATAAGTAATAAGTAGGAGAAGCTTCCAATTGTATTTATTTGTCATGGCATTCCATGAGACCACTTTTTATTGAGGCATCTTTTCAAATAGTTCACTGCCATGTCTATGCTATAGATACTTGGAATAAATATATAAAAGAATAATAGTAAGCAATAGCATAGACAAGGAAATGAGTTTTTTGAAAAAAATCCCCAAAGAAATGTTGTCTCATGGTGATTTCCATCACCATGAGACCCAATTTCCTTGAGGAATTTTTTCAAACAACTCACTGCCTTTTCTATGCTACCATATTTTACATACATGTCTACCAAATAATTTTATCAAATAGTTCATTTCCTTGATTCTATGGCTAAAATCCTAAAAAATTTGCTTTCCAAAAAACTATGGATTCTTGGAAAATATCTATCAAAGCATAATAGTAAGCAATAACATAGACAAGGTAGTGAGTAGTTTGAAAAAATACCTCAAAAAAATGTGGTCTCATGGTGATGGAATGCCATTCCATTACCATTAGAACACATTTCTTTGAGGAATTTCTTCAAATAGCTCACCACAGTTTCTATGCTACCACAATTTACATAAATTTATATACCAAAGAATTCTATCAAACTACTCACTTCCTTGTTGCTATGGCTAAAAGCCTAAAATAGGTGTTTTCCAATAAACTATGGATGCTTGGAAAAAACATATCTTGAAGCATAAAATTAAGCAATATCATAGTCAAGGTAGTGAGAAGTATGAAAATATTCCTTGAATAAATATAGTCTCACGGTAATGGAATGTCATTCCATCACCATGAGACCACATTTCTCCGAGGAATTTTTTCAAATAGCTCACTGCCTAAAGAATAGAAACCATTTATCAAAAATTCCCCTCCAAATTAATTTCAAGGTCTTCATCCTCAATTTACCAATCCATGGAACCTTCCACATTTTATTCCACTTGTTGATGTCCCCACCCCCCCTCCCCTCTTCATGTCATGATATCCCTCCATCTCATAACCAAGACCACACTATACCATCCACCCTATCCCAACATAATACCATAGAGAAGGCAATGAACTGTTTGAAAAATGCCTCAAAGAAAAGTGGTCTTATGGTGATGGAATTCGATGACAATTTTTTTTGTATTGAAATTTCATCACCATGAGATCTCATTTCTTTGAGGCATTTTTTCAAATAGTTCATTGCCTTCTCTATGTTACCATAGTTATCGTACATGTCTACAAAAGCATTTTATCAAATGATTCACCACCTTTCTACTATGGGTAAAAGCATAAAAATAGGTGCTTTCGAACAAGCTATGGATTGGAAAAATAATAAGCATGATAGTCAAAAATATATAGTTTAATAAGTACTCAATTTTTTGTTCATTCTCTTATATATTATAAGTGACGATTTGGATTGCTATTTTAGTTTTCGTGATTGAATAATTAATTGTTTTATTTTTAGATGTCGGAAGTAGATACACCTATGAATTTTCATAGGGAAATGGAGCTCAGTGTTTCATCTACTATAGATTCCTCGATGGCTCTCATGGAGAGATATGAGTCAGATTACAAAATTTCAACTTACATTCGTTGTTATAGTTGTTAGTGTAAAATCAAACCATTATTGATTTGTAGTTTAATTTCTCTTTGGATGGTTTCTACAAGGCTTCAACACTTCACAACATGAGCATTCAAATATTTCTCATGAGGAGAGAAATCATCTATTGGCGGTAAGTGATTATTTTTTTAAATATATCATTTTTTATAATATAATTTCTATATATTAATGTCTTTTGTTCATATTGTAATAGATAAAGCTTCATCGAGATCTAAACACAAGGAAGAGCACCAAGATCAATCCTTGGCCTTAGAATAAACAAGTGACAAACCTATCACTATTCGGTTGATAAGCAAAGGGCAAGAATTTATTTTGAGAGGATGCAAAGCAATGAATTTTTATTTAAGAGCCCTTTTTTGTAGGCCAATATGGCATTTTTGTATATCTTTTACATATTGGATATATTTGGCATTGTATGCCTATATGACATTCTCGTAATCCTATATGACTATTTTGTATATATTTTATACTTATATCAACATATATTGATGTATGCCTACATGGCTATTTGGTTAATACAAATCTCTTTTTATCAATGATGTCCATATTTGCATTATAAATCCATGGTTCAATAGATATGAGTTACGTGTATTCAAGTATATAATTTACAATTTATCTGTATACTTTGTGACTTACGTGTATTCCAATGCATACTTTGTAACTTACATGTTTTCATGTGTATACCTTGTATTCATGCATATAATTTGTATTAATTTGCATATACTCTGTATTAGTGTGTATACTTCAAGGCTTACATTTTTTTGAGTACTTGTGCTTCCATTATTCACATGTATGCTTGACTTATTCATGTGTATACTTATTAATCAGTTAGCCCTAGCATTGATCATTACTGTCCTTCATGGTTTATCTTTAATATTTATTGGTTGATGCTAAAAAAATTTATTAGTTGATGCTAAACAATTCAATATTTCTAGGAATACTAGTAGACTTACAAACTACAAAATTGCACAAATTGAAAAGAAAATAAATCTTAACTGTAAATAAATGTATTGATTATTAACTTGATACTTGATTAAGAATGAGTATGTTATTTATCAAGGGATGATCCTTCTACAATGGTAATTTACAACTAGAAAATAGGCAAAGAATTCCCAATACTTTGAAAGTAATAATCGACCCAAAATTGACATGAGTGAGATTGCTTATTTAAGATCCTTGAGCAATGTATTTCCTAATGCTCCCTTTTTCTTACATATCTCAATTTAGTTTAATCCAAATATTTCAATGAAATGCTTTATCTAAAATTAAAAAACACATTTTCATTTGGTATTCCATGAGATATCTCATAAAAATATTCTAGTATATTTAACTTTTGATTCGAACAACTTAATTAAGCAAAGGATACATAATATTCATAGTAGGTGAGTAGTTAACTTCTTGACACATTATCATACAAAAATTTATATTGAATAGTCTTTAAACATTTTCACAACATAATCCTCATAGTATACAACATTTTTTTATGTTCTTGATCCATCAGCATATAAACACGTTGAAAGATTTATATGTCAACTTTTTGCAATATTATTTCTTGTATAAGAAATTAACTTGGGAGAAAGATTTATAATTTATAATAAAAATAATAAATAGAACCGAGGGTGGAAAATTTATTTGTCACACCAAATAATAAATGTATGTGAGAGAATCACTTGTTTCTCTTAGATTCCAATTTTCAAGCATAGAAAATCATTTCAAATGAAAATGACAAAATGATTCACCACCAAAGTTGTTAATTGATGAAAAATAAAATGTTTCTAAGTTCCACCATTGTATGCATTTACAATTGGTTGTATATTATTGTAAGGGAAATGAGGATAATTAGAAATGTCTTGCACTTTCTAGAATTTAGGATGATTGTATCCTTTTCATGTGGAAAATTAAGACTTCTCAACTTCCATGTGAATGTTTCTATTTTTGATTATTTTTCATGCCATAATAAGGGATTAAGTTGGTTGAAAATAGATCAGAGTGAATTGGAATATTTGGGTGCTAAAGAGAACCATTCCTAGCATAAATGTTACACTACTTGCATTTGACACTTTCTCCATCAAGTGAAAACTAGACACCATGAGAAGACAACTCTGAGATAGAAAAACCAGGAGAGTTTATTGTAGGGGGGCCGAAAATGATCTCGTAGGCTTAGATAGAGAGTTTGTAAGTGTCATAGTTTCTGGGTAATAGCTCATCAAAAATTATTTCCCTTTTGCACTTTGGACCCTTAAGGGATCGAGGCAGTTGAACGTAACTCCCGGAGCAATTCCACATGGTTGGGTGCAAAATAGGAACATGCCTAGCATAAAAATACCCATCCAAATATTTTGCAAAAATTCATTTGGCCATACGAGTTGCAGAACAAAAGTTGCACCACTTTGCAACTTTCAACTACTTACATTTGACAACTTTTCTTCCAAGTGAAAATTTTCCACTACGGGAAAACACCTCTCAGATTGAAAAAACCAAGAGAGGTTATTGTAGAGGGGCCCATCACAATCCCATAGGCTGAGACTATAATTTTGTAAGAAAAATAAAGTTTGAGTAACAACCTATTAAAGATTGCAGTCATTTTTCACTTTGGACTCTTAAGGGATTTTGCCGGTTGAATGTAGCTCAAAGCGGTTCAACATGTTTGGGTGCAAAAGAGGACCATTCCTAGTATAAAATTACCCACCCAAACGCATTGGGATAGTTTTTTTGGTCACACGAGCTATAGAATGGAAGTTTTACCACTTTGCAACTTTCAACTACTTGCATTTGACATCTTTTTCGCAAAGTGAAAATTTTTCACCACGGCAAAATGCCTCTGAGATAGTGAAAAATAAGAGATATTGTATAGGGGACCAATGTGATCCCATAGGCTTAGACAAGAGTTTTCTAAGCATCGCAGTATCCGAGTAACAACATGTTGAAGTTTACAACCATTTTGCACTTTGGACTCTTAAGGGATTTTGTTGGTTGAATGTAGCTTAGAGCGATTCAAAATGTTTGGGTGCAAAAGTGGACCATTACTAGTGTAAAAATACCCACCCAAATGCATTGGAATAGTTTTTTTGGTCACACGAGTTGTAGAATGAAAGTTGCACCACTTTCCAACTTTCAACTACTTGCATTTTAACTTTTTCCCCAAGTGAAAAGCCACCACCATGGGAAAATTTCTCCAAGATACAAAAAATTGAGAGAGGTTATTGTAGAGAGGCCAAACATGAACCCATATTATTAGATAAGAAGTTTCTAAGCTTCACATTATTTGAGTAACAACCCATTGAAGATTGCAGTCATTTTGCAATTTGGACTCTTAAGGGATTCTGCCAATTGAATGTAGCTCAAAGTGATTTGATGTGTTTGGGTGAAAAAGAGGACCATGCCTAGTGTAAACCAACCTATCTAGAATTTTTTGAGCAATTTATTTTGTCACATGAGTTATAGAATGAAAGTTGCACCACTTGGCAATTTTTAACTACTTGCATTTGATAACATTTTCCCTAAGAAAAAATTCACCACCACCGGAAAACACCTCCAAGATAGTGAAATTTGAGAGAGGTTATTGTAGAGTGCCCAAAATAATCTCATTTTCTTATATGATACATTTCTAAGAATCTCGATATCTAAATAATAGCATGCTGAAGTTTGCAACCATTTTGCACTTTAGACTCTTAAGGGATTGTGTCGGTTGAATGTAGCTCAAAGCGATTCCACATGTATGGATGTAAATGAGGAGCATGCCTAACATAAATATACCCATTTTTATGTGTTATAATATTTTTTTTGGTCACACAAGTTGCAAAACAAAATTTGCACCAATGCGCAACTTTCAACTACTTGCATTTGATAACCTTTTTCCCAAGTGAAAATTCTTTACCATGAGAAAATGCCTCCGAGATAGAGAAAACCAAGAGAGGTTATTTTATAGGGGCCCAATTCAATCCCATAGGATTAAATGAGAATTTTATAATAATTACAAATTTTGAGTAACAACCCATCAAAGATTGCAACCAGATTGCACTTTGGACTCTTAAGGGATTCTACCAGTTGTTCAAATGTAGCTCAAAGTGATTTTGTATGTTTGGGTGTGAAAGAGGACTATTCCTAGTGTAAACCCACCTATTTGGACATGTTGGAATAGTTTGTTTGGTCACACAAGTTTCAAAATGAAATTTGTACCACTTTGCAACTTTTCACAGGTTGTATTTGACACTTTTCCCATCAATTGAAAATTGGATACCACGAGAAAATGATTTTGAGATAACAAAAACAAAGAGAGGTTATTGTAGAGAGGCCCAACATAATCTTGTAGGCTCAAACAGAGAGTTTGTGAGTGTCATAGTTTCTGAGTAATAGATGGTCAAAGATTTATGCCCTTTTGCACATTGGACCCTTAAGGGATCGAGTCGGTTGAACGTAGCTCAAAGATATTGCATGTGTTTGGGTTAAAAAGAGGATGATGCCTAGCATAAATGGACCCATCCAATTGCATTGGAATTTTTTTGGTCACACAACTTATAAAATGAAAGTTGCACCATTTTGTAACTTTACACTGCTTGCATTTGACACTTTCTCCATCAAGTGAAAAGAGGACACCATGAAAAAATTAAATGAAGATAACAAAAAATGAGAGATTTGATTGGAGAGGGTCCCAATGTGATCTTGTAGGTTCATATGGAGAGTTTTTAATTCTCACAGTTTTTGAGTAATACCCCATCAAAGATTGTTGCCCTTTTTCACTTTGGATACTTAAGGGATCAAGCTGATTGAACATAGCTCAAAGAAATTCCACGTGTTTGGGTGCAAAAGAGGACCATACCTAGAATAAACTTACTCATTTATATTTTTTGGAATAGTTCATTTGGTGACATGAGTTGTAGAATAAAATTTCTATGACTTTGCAACTTTACACTACTTGCATTTGACACTTTTTCCATCAAGTGAAAATAGGACACCACAGGAAAACGACTTCAAGATAACAAAAAATGAGATAGATTATTATAGCAAGTCCCAACGTAATCCTTTAGGATCAAAAGAAGATTTTGTAACTATTATGGTTTTTGAGTAATAGCCCATCAAATATTGTTTCCCTTTTGTACTTTGGACTCTTAAGAGATCGATCTAGTTGAATGTATCTTAGAGAAATTCTATATGTTTGGGTATGAAAGAGGACCATGCCTAGCATAAACTTAGCCATTCAAACACCTTGGAATAGTCCATTTGGTCACATTCGTTGTAGAATTGAAGTTGCACCACTTTACAACTTTACATTGCTTGCAATTGACACATTTTCCATCAAGTCAAAATTGTACACCACAGAAAAATGACTTTGAGATAACAAAAACTAAGAGAGATTATTACAGAGGTGCCCTACATGACCTCGATACCTCAGATAAAATTCTTGTAACTGACATGGTATTTGGGTAATAGACCATCAAATATTTTTGTCATTTTATAATTTATACTATTAAGGGATTATGTTGCTTGAATTACAAATGTTTGAGGGAAGCAATAAATTTAAATATTTGAGTAAATATTAAATTACAAGTTTTTATTTAAGTATATTGTATGCTATACTGATATTGATATATAATCACTAGGATTATTTATTTTAATAAATGAAGAAATATAATAAATGAGTCAATTGGTGCTAGTTATAAGAGGGAGAGAATAAAAGAAGAAAAATAATGATTAGTAAACATCAATGGTTATTACACTCACAATATTCATAATATGATGTTTACAATAAAATGAGATTTATTTGGCTATCCTAATTCTTCTATTTGTGCTACAATTGTCTAATATGATTCATACACTGTTCTGAAACACAAGGGTTTGTACTTGTAGGAACAATGCCTTAAGTACTTTGTTCACATAGATCTTTTACAACGTCACTCATGCATTCAAGATTATTTTATAATGGCTTCAAATCATAATTGATATTTCTCAAGATCATCAAAATAAAGATGTTGCATTGCTCTTTTGGTTGAGATTCTCTTGAATGGCTCATAAATTAGCATTTTCTACAAGGAGACACCAATCAATTTTTAGTAGTTTACTTACAAATACACTAAGTAAAAGAAGAAAAAGAAAGAGCATCCAAAATGGAAATGAAATAAAAATAGATAAAAGGAACTTATGTACAAAAAATCCACACATTTGGTTCCAACTCGGGAACAACAAGGAATAAATATTGATGCTTCCATTGAGGATAGGGATGTCGGTATCTCAACTTGGTCACTCTTGGTCATACATCTTCACCAGGAGTTCCAAGATACCTATTGTGTACAACACCTCTCATGAATAGAATAACTTAAAATTTGAGATTCTATTATGATGTCTACATCATAGATGCTTATGATAGGGTTAAATTCAAATGAATAATGTGAAATTCGCTCGCTAAGCTTCAAACACACTTTTATAATGGCTTAAAATATTAATTTATATTTGTCAAGATCATCAAATTAAGGATGTTGCATTGATTTTTTGGCTCATATTCTCTTTGATGGCTCATAAATCAACATTTTCTACAAGGGGACACCAATGAATTTTAGTAGGTTACTTACAAATAGGAAAATTAAATGAAGATGCTAGCATTGGCATCATACAAATTAATGTGAATACTTACAACTTAATCCAACGAACCATCTGGGTTTTCTCTACTCTTTATTGTGTCAAGTAGTGCCTCATGGCCAGACTCACAAACCTTCCTAAAGGTCTTGTTCAAAGGTCTATCCCCATATTTGGTCAAAAAACCACTAGATTCCATGACAAGGTTCGAGTAATGAATAATATTACAATGTAAATCAAATTCTTGAAACAACCAATATTTAACACTCTTATGTGTGTACCATTTAAGCCACGTTCCAATAACAAAAAATGAGCCTATAGGGTATTCAATGTTTTCTCAATCTATAACTAGGGCCTCCAATTTATTTTTGGCCTCAAAACAATGACACAAGTAATAGTATATTCCATCTTCATTGTATTTATCTAGAATAACTACATAAACATGCACTGCATTGATATCTGCGATAAATTTCTTGAAATTATTCAACATTACAAATACACTACAAAGATAACAATAGGAATTTCAAAAAGTAAGCAAGTAGATATATTAGCTAGTTGAACTAGATTTGATATATGGTCAAAGTTGACTGATGAATCCATCTATTTTAGTTCCAATGCCATTAGAGGGCGATATGTGTGAAGTGGGCTAAGATAACTTAATGATCATTTATCAACCCACTCCTTTGACTTGCAATAATTTCAGGTATGCATTACACATGAAGAAAAAAAAATGTAATTTTATGTTTATTGATACTCCATGAAACTACATCTGAGCTAAGTAAATAGTCTAGCTCACTTGATCCTATTTGTGTACAACAATCATCATATGGTGAAATGTTAGTATCATCAATCAACCAAAAGAATTTATGAACTAAAGATGTACCTTCATTACCTAGACCCATCAAAGCAATACACCACTCGATGACCTATTTTGTGTCTATCAAATTTGCATTGTCATTATACTTCAACTCTTCTCTTGCTAATGTTGTTTTCACACATTCTCTTGCACCATCATGCTCCCCCTTTCCATGCCCGACCTCAAAAAAATTTCACATACATTGAACACATGTAATGACATGCATCCTACTCAACCAATAAAACATGCATGATTTCTTGAACTATGTTGCACAGTTATTCCACCATATTATATGGCGATCATATGTTATGCCCCTATAAGCCAAGTCATTGTAGAACATCTAGAAGCAACCTTGCACGAACTCTAAAGAATGTGTGCAATAATCACTAATATAACAATGATACTCCCTCAATACCTTAATTTGGTCATCTATACTATTAGCTACATGAATGAATTCTACATGCAGAAATATTGAAACCTATGTGGAGTTGTAATATTGTGACTGTACCCCATGATGTTGTTGTAGAGTGTAGTTCTCTATAAATTCAACCACTAATACTAAGCTTCCAACTAAAAATGTTTCCTTACATAGCTTGAATTGTGTGTCCAACCATCAAGCTCTATGACTATGCCTTGCATACTCATACACTATTTTGTCACAAAACATGGACATAAACTAATACACTAGAATATTCTGAATAACCTAATCACCCCTTTTTGTTTGATTGTACCATCTTCAATTATAATGTATACTTCTCAAACTCTACTAGTTTTTTCCCCACCTCATCTATGCTTTCCATATGCTAACATACTAGCACACCAGTTTTTTCCCCACCTCATCTATGCTTTCCATATGCTGACATACTAGCATATACTGCAAGCCACCAAAACACTCACATGAACCATCCAAGCATAGTGTCCTATAGAATATTTGTCCATCCTCTATTTCACATAATTTTTTTGATAATAACTCTCTTGAAAATGTTGGTGGGGCTTGTATGCCACAATCCTACAAAACATCATTATTATAGAAATCTAAATATACAGAATGATAAACATCATAATGGTTATAGAATTCAATATGTAGTCTACAACAACAAGTAGTGCATGTGTGATTTATCTTTATATATAAGGTTTAATCATTTTAAATCCTCTTTGATAAATACTAATTTGAGGATAATCTTATTTAAATTCACAAAAGAAATGGGTTTGAGTAGTATCCAAAAAAATATTTGGATGTGGCTCACGATTCCAACTACTAATTCTCCTTCTTACCACATCGCTTTGATTCATATACGGTGTTGTGTTATTCTTCCAATACTCTTCAATAAGTGTTCTCCATGCTTTGATGTAACAACTTTTTATATTTTCATGGTAGTCTCCTCGATAATTCCCATAATTCATTTGAATCGGTGCCCTCAATTCTTTGTCACCTTTGAATGACTCTTGATAAAAAAATTCTATTAATCCCCATTTGTTCACTCTTCTTTGTAATGAGATGAGCTCTCTTTGTTTAACTACTTACCAAATTTGATGTAATGACACATCGAGTGACATTACTATCCTTTCATTATGAAGTCTTACCCACGCTCCTAGAAGAACCTATTAAATTCTTCACAATAGTGCTTTCACTTGAAGCATTTGATGTTCTCAACTCGAGAGTCTTCATGATGTTTCTATACTTTATAGCCTTCATCATTTCAACAAATTGTTGACATCTTGCGGTCTCATTTAGCCTTTGAAAGGATGATTTTCAAATCTTATCAACATATCTTCTACAATTGTGTGCTAGAATCTTACCTTCCATGTTCTACAAAATATCCACATCAATATTAATCAAATACTTTTTCTTTCTATGCAAAATTCTAGGTGGTGTTCTCCTAGGCACATACTCATCAACATTAGGAATTTCATCATTATTTAAGTGAGGTGGGGTAGATTGTGTACCTTCGATCAAGGATGGAATAGATGACATAAGTTGAAGTTGACATGGGGATAATGGCATACCTTCTTCGTCAAATCTGAGTGATGATGTACTCTCAACTTGAGGTGTGGTGGATAGCGTCCCTTCATATTCACTTGCAATAGATAGTGTCCTTCCATATTCACTTGTAGTAGATGGTGTCCCTCCATATTCACTTGTGGTAGATGGTGTCCCTCCATATTCACTTGTGCTTAATGGTGTCCCTTCATATACTTGTAGTAGAGGGTGTCTCTCCAACGACGATATCTGAATCTATTTTAGCATGATGATTTTGCATTTGTGCCCTTTGTGTCGCCAATGTATTTTCTCGTTTAGATGGTTGAGGTTCCTCTTCAATTGGATTATTTTGATCAATTGTATCCAATTTATTCTTCTCACAATATGTCCTCGCCTGTTCTCCCTCTGTTTATTTATTGGTTTCATACTCTTCGTCTATTACTTTATTCCTTGTTCATTTCCTTGGCATGGTGGATAATAATACTTGTAGCATGGTAATGAGATAGATATTAATTCCTAAAAAATGAATCCATACAAATAAATGAAATATATGTCATTCAAGGATTCATAAAAAATACTTACAATCATGGAATGTCACATTACCACATACTTTAAGGCATTCCATTAGAAACATCATTTGATCAAATTGGAAATCTAGTGAGATAAAAATCTTGTCATTTCTATGAGGCATACGTTGCCCTACATTGTCAACCCTATCTCATTTCCAAGCTAGTGGAGCATTGGAAAGATAGTGGTGCTCCACTAGCTTGGAAATGTGATAGGTCTGACAAGGTAGGGGCAATGTGTGCCTCATAGAAATGGGTTATCACAATGATCACTGTGAGACCCTATTTCTATGAGGCATACACAGCCCCTACCTTGTCAACCCTACCGCATTGTTAAGCTAGTGGAGCATTGGAAAACTAGTGGTGCTCCACTAGCTTGACAATATGGTAGGGTTGACAAGGTAGGGGAAATATATGCCTCATATAAATGGGGAAATTGGGACTCACAGTGATACCATGAGACCCCATTTCTATGAGGCATTTGTTTCCCCTACCTTGTCAACCCTACCACATTGCCAAGCTAGTGGAACATTGACAACCTAGTGGAGTTCCACTAGCTTGGCAATGCGATAGGTTTGACAAGGTAGGGGTAGAATATGCCTCATAGAAATGGGGAGTCAATGCATCACTATGAGACCCCATTTCTATGAGGCATATGTTACCCCTACCAGATTGCCAAGTTAGTGGAGCTCACTACCTTGTCAATGCTCAACTAGCTTCTCAATTCTACCAAATTTTTCATACATTTATACCAAAACATTATTGTCAAATAATTCAAATGCCTTTTCCATGCTTTTATTTTGAGCCATGATTTCAAGATAGGCTGCACCGTTCCCCATGTTTCTAACTTATCCTTCAATAAAGTGTCTTGAAATGGTGGAGAGAAGCGTTATAATCCCTTGTAGGTAAACTAATCAAGGAAAAAATTAAAATATATCACAAAATAAGTGATGAGGTAAATTTAGAAATAGAGATGAAAACCAAAATATATTCAAAGATCCATCAAAGTGGGAGGAGTATATTCCAATTATTTAGGTACATGTATGGAAAATTTGGTAGCATAGACAAGGAAATCAATTGGTTGGTATAACTGTTTGACAAAATATCTCAACATGATATGTCCTCATGGACTATAATGATTGTAGGATATGCACAAAATAGATTTATTGAAAAGGCTTTAGAAAATTTCAAGCATATGCAAATTCTAGGTGTAAAATCAAATTCAACTCCATTTTCCAACATCTCGCATGCCTAGATACCAAAATGAAATATTTGGAGAGTGGTACACACATCCATAGTAAAGGATTGAGAAATGATGCATTAGTTTACTTCCTTGTAAATTATTTCATATATATGTGTATATATAAAATGTGGAAGCATACAAAAGGTAAGTCAATTGTTTAACAAAATTCCTTAAAGAGATGTGCTTTAAAAATTTAATTGGCAACTGTAAAGAGTTGTTTAATTTAAAATGTGCATTGACAAGCCAAGGTTATAATGAAAAACAAACAATGATCAACATGGAATATTAAAAATAACAAGAATGAAAGAAAGCAATAATACAATGAAAGAAAATGTGTAAAGACTTCACATACCTAAAAACTAGAGTTTCAAATGGAGGAGTTCTTCCCAGTTATGTAGACTTTGCTTCTTCTATCTTCAAACTCCTCAACAATTTGACTTTTTCGAGAGCTTGTTCCCCTCTAAACTTAAATTGTATATCACTCTTCAATGGAATTCAGACTTGAATTGATATTACATGCCTTTCAATGTGAAAGCTCTACTATTTCATGCAAAGGTGGTGGAAAGAGCATGAAAAAGGTGGTAGAATGTGAAAAACATGCATGCACACTTCACAAAATAATCAAAAATATTTTTTTGTTGGAGCATGTGTAAAACTAGGAGAATATAGAATGTGGGCCTTGAGATCATGGATTTATTAAAATTTTTACCATTTTTAGAGCAATAAAAAATGCACTCGCATTATAATGTAGGCATGTTATGTCTTGCTAAGAAACCAACCATATCTCTACTACTTAAAAATGTGCTCATGTTATGAGAAAGTTCATTTTTAATAGGTTTCTTCTCTCTTTCTCTCTATCCTCTACCCTCAACCCTTAAACCCTCTACCTTCTATCTCTCTCCCACTCTACCCTCTACCCTTAAACCCTAAACCCTAAAACCTTAAATCCTCTAATATCTACCCCCTACCCTCTACCCTCTACCCACAACCCTTAATCCCTCTACCCTTAAACCATCAATCCTATACCCTAAACCCTCAAACCCTAAACCATCTACCCTCAACCCTAAACCATCTACCAAGTACCCTATACCCTAAACCCTAAAGCCTAAATTCTCAACCCTCAACCTTGATACCCTCTACCCTATGCATTTGACGCTAAACCCTAATACTTCAACCATATGTACCTTCAAACCTAATCCCTCAACCCTACACCCTTAACCCAATACCCTAATCCCTCAACCCTATAGGTCATCGATCCTATACCCTCAATTCTCAACCCTTTACCCTATACATTGTATCCTCAACCCTCATATATCTTTGTCCTTCCCTCGTATCCTCTCCTTCTCTCTATCTCACTTCTCCATCCATCTCTCCATCCATCCACCCCTCCCTCTCTACCCTAATCCATCAAACCTAAACCACAAACACTCAAAATCTTAAATACTCAACCCTAAACCCTAAACCCTAAACCCTCAACTCCTTAAACACTCAACCCTAAACCCTAGACCCTCAAACCCTAAACCCTCTACCCTCAACCCTCAACCCTAAACCCTTAAACCTTAAACCATGAACCCTCTACCCTCTAACCTCTACCCTAAAACCTCAACCCTCAATTCTCAACCCTCAAACCTTAATGCCTCATTCCTCAACCATCAAACTTTAAACCCTCAAACTCAATATCCTCTAGCCTATACACTGGATCCTCAACCCTAATCCTTCAACCATATGTACCCTCAAACCTAATCCCTCAACCCTATACCCTCAAACCAATACCCTAGTCCCTAAACCCTAAACATTGTCAACCTTATACCCTCAATTCTCAACCCTCTACCCTATACATTGGATCCTCAACCCTCATATATATTTTTCCCTACCTCATATTATCTCCTTCTCTCTATCTCACTTCTCGATCCATCTCTCCATCTACCCATCCCTCCCTCTCACTACCTATCTCTCAAGTATCTCCCTCTCACCCTACCCCTTACACTCTCAAGTATCTCCCTTTGGAACCCTATCAACACAACTCTCTCTCTCTCTCAATTCTCTCTCTCTCCCTCTCTCTCTCTCTCTCTCTCTCTCTCTCTCTCTCACCCTACTTAACTAACTGTCTCTCACTCCAACTCCTTTCCATCTCCCTCTCTATTAGACTTTCCCTTCCACCCCATCTACCTCTCTCAAGACTCTATCTCACTACCACTCTACCTCTCTCTCTCTCAAGTCTCTCCCTCCCTCTTTTCCTCTCTCTCTCTCTCTCTCTCTCTCTCTCTCTCTCTCTCTCTCTCTCTCTCTCTCTCTCTTTTAAAATTCTCCCTCCCTCTAAATACATACATAAATACATACATACAAACATATTAATACATGTGTATAGACAATCCTACATACAAACATACAAACATAAATGTACATATGTAGATACAATCTTACATACATATAGGCATACGTACAATATACATGAATTGATACATACATACATACAAGCATGCATACATACATACGTACATGACATACAAACATACATGTACATATAAACATACATTCAATAGAGTAGCATTTAATATAAATTAGGACATAGTGTGAGTGCATTATATTGCACTTGCGTTATGTCTTGCCAGACATGTCCAACAAAAATGCAAAAAACATGTCAAAACTAAGATATAATGCGAGCCTATTATAGTACACCTACATTATAATGTGTGTGTGTCATATCTTTCTTTGGGAATCCTCAAGACTTAGGCTTGATATTTGTCTTTGAAGACTAACCCAAAGGCTTAGAGGCCTTCCCAATGACTAGATATGTGTTTTTGTAAATTCTACAATATTTCACATAATCGAGTTTGTGCTCATCATTAGGATTGCATGTGTTTCAATGTCGAATAAATACAACACATGGGTGATGTTAAATTCTCTCTGAGCTATTCAACAATGTAATTTTTTTCATGTTCTGACAATTTTAAGCCTTTCATCTATAATTTATTTTGTTTGTGTGTCTCTTTTTTGGAAAAAAGAAGTGTTTCCAACAAATTTCACGTTATAAATTAATCATTCATTGAAATTTCAAATAAATTACATTTTTAGAAACTAGACCGCATTCTACAATTTTTATTTTTTAAAATTCAATTAGTTTCAGAAATTTGTAGGGGTGGCATGGCCAAAATTATATTTTTCAAGAAGTGTCCACTTAGAAAATTAGTAAGAAATTAAATATTCATTAAAAGGTTATTAGAATTTTTTTGCATCAACTACATAATATTAGCTAATCTCTCACTGGAGCAATTTTAAAAATACTAAAAAAAAATTCACCATGCTAGGGACATACAAAAGTTGCTATGTTATGTTTTTTTGACAAAAAACAACACCAATTTTTGTACATCCCTCTTTTGAACCACTTAATCTCAACCATTTTCAAATAAAATTAGTAGTTTAGAAAGTGGACTCATAGCACTTTGATCCTTGTTTATATTACATCTCCAAATTTTGATTGTAACTATCCTTAATTTCACGTCCAAGGTCAGTATTTCTTGATTTCAAAAAAAAAAAGTGGCCACTTAAGACCCCTTTTTGGCCCCTCATCTTTTTGAACTTACCCTTCTTTTAGGGGGCTTAGACGAGGGGATCCTTGATCCGCCTACTTTTTCATGCTGCTCGATGAGGGCTTGAGGAGGTTTTTAAGATCTCAAGTGCAGAGTGGCTTGACCCAGGGCTAAAGTTGGGGAAATAATATCCCCCCTCAGTCTTATCTTAAGTTTTTTGATGACACTAATTTGATGGGCAAGGCCAAGGTTTAGGAGGCTTTTGGGTGGCGTGGAATTCTAGATAGTTATTTGGCTACTTCTAGTTAGAATATTAATGAGGGGAAGACTTTTATCTATTTATTTAATACTCCTCAGGTTATTCAAAGGAGAATTGTTGGCATTCTCTGTTTCTAGATTGGAACTCTCCCTTTTGTTTATCTTGGCATTCCTCTTGCTATTCGCTCGCTTCCTAAATCATTTTGGTAGGATATTATAGATAAGTTTTGTAATATATTCAGTCATTAGACTTAGAGGTTACTTTCTTCTATGGGAAAAGTCACTCTCTTAAAATCTATGTTGCAGGATCTTCCTCTATATAGATGCTTTATTTTGTCTACACTTTCTAGATTTATTCAAGAATTTGAGAGTTTGTCTTGACAGTTCCTTTGGTTTGGTAATATTCTTCATAGAAAGTGGAGCTTGGTTAAGTGGGATGTCATGTGTAGGTCAAAGCAGGAAGGTAGACTAGTTTTACGATGGAATGATTTAAATGGTCAAGATTTAGTAGCTAATCTATATTAGTGGTGGTGTTCACAACAACATCAGTTGTGGGTGAAGATCCTTAAAAATATTTGGGTGTTGTTGAGAGTGTGGATGTTGCTTCCTTCAGTCTATAGGAGAAGGGTTCTATTATTTGGGGCACCCTCAAAATAGGAGCCAATTTGGTCAAGCAAGGGTTATTTTGGATTTGCAATGATGGGAAGGATGATATCTTTTGGTATGATTCTTGGGATGGTCATCCTCCCATTCTATCTACTCACCCTCATCTGGAGAATTTGATTCAACATTTTTTTTATGCTAGTTGATTTTTTGTTTCTAGTTTCAAGCATCTTTAGACTTTGGGGTAGATTAGTGTGTTCATATGGAAGGATCCACAAGATTGGGCTCATGGTGGTGCAGTTAGGGATTATCAAGAGATTGCTGAGATTTTATTGGGTCGTGCTTGTAATTCTCTTCCTGGGTGAGATGTACTAGCTTGGGGTCCTAATTCGAAAGGTAATTTTTTTGTTGCCTCAGGATATCAATTTCTTGATAAGCAATTGTTTGGGAGCTCGAAGGTCTCATGGTCGAAATAGCTTTGGAATAAGTTTCCATGGCCTAAGTGTAATTTATTCTCCTAGTTAGTGGTACAAGGATGATTTCGTACCTCAAAGAATATTTGGAAGAGAAGTTTCCAGGGTCCTTCTATGAGTGTTATGTGTGTTGACCATGAAGAGTGCATTCCTCATCTCTTCTTCTAGTGTCCTTTTGTGAAATTTATTTGGCACTCATGGTGGAATCTTTGGCATCTGCCATGTAGACATGCTTCTTCTTTGGAGGACTTTTGGAGGAGCCTAGAGTCTCCTCCAATAAAGTCCTCTTTTCTTCTTATAGCCTGGATCATTGGTCGCAGTATAAAAATTTGGCATATTTGGTTGCAGTGCAATCATAGAATATTTTTGGATAAGAAATTGCTTGATAGTTAGATTTGGTTGAGAATTCTTGGGGTTCTTAAGGAAACATTGACTACTAAGTGCTATTTTTTTTTTCCTGTTATCCTTGGTGATATTGAAGTGGCAAGTGCTCTAGTTATTTCTATGGCGGGAAGGAGAAACTTGAGGACTCTGCATCATGGGTGTGGGAGGGAGTGGGTTAGTCGTATTGGTCACTCATGTCCCCTTGCTTTGGGAGAGCTGAAAATTAATTTTGATGGATCGTTTAGAATCCGAGGCATGTTGGAGTTAGAGGTATTAATAGAGATAGTTTGGGGGTGGTGATTTTTTCTTCTCTATACATAGAGGTCAGCATACTAATAATCTCATGGAAGCTCCTATAGCTATTCTTTTGGATTTAGAATGTGCATGTGCCCTTGGTTGGAGGTGGATTGTTTGTGAATCTGATTCTTAGGTTATCATTAATATGTTGAATAAGAGACATTTTGAGGTGAATTGGTAGTTGGCGATGATTGCTAAACAAATTATTTCTCTATGCACCACTTTGGATTCTATTTACTTTTGTCATGTTCCTCAAGAGAAAAATAAGGTGTCTGATGGTTTGGCTAGGTGGGCATGTAAGAAAGTGGCCCTTGCTTCCTCAAGATATTCATAATAATTATTTTTTGTCCTTCTCATGGCCTATGAATGGTTTAAATTATGTGTCTATCGCCTACCATACCCATCCTTATCTCTCCTAGCAATTATTCCTATATCTAACTAGGGGCAATTACTTGACTTACATATTCATGAAATCCTTGACTTGGTATTAGAGGTCATTATCATGAAAATCCAAAAAACATCTAGATAATACTTTTAAAAAGATAAAAACATTGAAATATCTCCAAAAATCTAAAAAACTAAAACATGTCAAAAATAAAAAACATCCAAATAACCTTCAAAAATTATAAAAATAGTGTCAAGTCCTATTAGTATAAGTCTATTAAACTACGATGTCTCTATGCATGTTATGTATGAAACACCATCAATAATGATCTCACAAGGAACTAGGTTAGTCCTTTAGGGTTTGTGAATTTGATTCAATCATGATTCAATCCATAATAAATTATCCATAGTTAAGGTCAGTCAAACTATGATGTCTATGTGAATGTTACATTGGCAAGTCCATCAATAATGAGCCCCCAAAGCATTAGGTCAATCCCTTAGAATTTTTCAGTACTTTCATAGTCCATATCATTATAAATCATCTTTTGCTAAAATCAACATGTTGGTTAGACACAAATAGTTATTTGAGTCTCAACCAAATTACGAATCAACAGGCTAACTACCCAAATAGTCTTCAATCCAAACTTATTAATTTCCTAATCATCAGAGAAAAATTTACCAATAAATCAATGGTTTTATACAAGAGGTGGCATTGCCAAAACTAGACTCAACATCTTATATGACTTACCTCATTTATTGAAATCCGAAATGGTCCTATCATTTTTCTTATATAGGATGTGTCCTTGAAACAAAACATCATCATTTATCAGCTTTATCATTTACTTTATATAGGTGGTTGCATGATCAAAACCAAACATGATGTTTGATATGACATGCTTTTGTTCCTAGAACTAGGCATTTTTCATCAATCAATCAATCAATCATATCATTGTTATCAAAAAACAATGACTAGGAAATGATCTAAATGGTTATTGGCTTTGTTGGTTAGTATTTCTTATCTTTTTGTTGATTTATCATTGTTCATATTATTAGACACCTCAAGGATATCCCAAGAAGGATTTAGAGGAGTTATGATGTCGCATGCCCTGATTATTCTTTATTTTTGTTTGTGGTTTGTCATGATAAAAGACTAGGGAAACTTTGCTCCTAGTATGTGTCATGCAACTCCTTGTCTATCAACTATCTATTCTTGCAAAAGGATAACATTTCACATCTTGGTCTATTCCATGTCATGGTGTTTATTTTCAATTTTCCATAATTTATTTCCCAATGATGATAAACAACCAAGCCTAATGTCTAGCTAGAAAAATATCAACTCCTCTTCATTTTGACTAACTTCATACTAACATTCATTTCCTCCATGCTCACATTTCTTCTATTCCCATCTCGATGGTGTCTTTTGACACAAAATATATCCTACATACATAATCATGTTAGAAGCATCATAGGCATCATCATAAGCATATTACATCATCCATATTTCGTCAAAAAATACGAAAACATATATTGCATTCCATCATAAGGAATCATCCATATAAGCATCATAGGTCATAACCATATGATACCATCCTACATCTATATACGATCAGCATAAATCTCATTAGATACATATTTTATAATCCTCACATACCATAAGAAAGGGATAAAAAAGAGCATACATATTGGTTCATTTACATACATACATGACCATAATCCATATCACATCACATCATAATCACAATGCATCTATAACATCACAAATAATACAATAAAGGTAAATTAAGTGCATCCATCCATAAATCATAACATAGAAAATCACATATAAAAATAAACCATGCAATAGACATCCATAATGTATCATAACATATACAATCATCTAGTAAGATCATATAAATGCATAACATCATAAGCATCATAATCCATCACATAGACATGCATATAATATAGGAACATAAATCATGTATGTCACCGCCAAAATCATGCATCTCGCATATATATATATATATATATATATGTATATATATAATATGGTATCATAGTACAATATCATGATGTATCTGAAAATGGAGCTTGTAGGCTCAAAATGAAAAATACCAATGTCTAATACATGTATAAAATAAGTCTATGTTGAGCTTCCCATATCTATTGAAAAAGGTCCTGATTAGGGAGGTCTATCCTGCTATGGATGTGATTCTGAAGCCCTATGTCCTGATCCCGATGGTCGACCATATTGAGAGGGACTATATTGAGAGACTCCTCCACTGCTCTGAGTCAAGTGAGATTGTGACCTGCTATGGATTTAGTTCTGGGTGTATCTCAATGCCCTCTTTTTTTATGGCATCTAATACTCATATAAATCCCTATAGTATCAAGCCTCTTGTTTTGCCTTGAATATTTGATGATCTAGATCGACCACGATTCTAGACTGACAGTCAAAATAAAATCTAGACACTGCTGGTCAGCCCATTGCCTCCCAATTATGACCATCTCTTTCTTAGTAGTGAGCCTATCTACCTTAGCCTATAATTCCTAGATCCATGCATGCGTAGCTTGGCGTCATGCCTAAAAATCGAAGATATGTTGATCCTCTGACATGACTCCCTTTACCTCCTCCATAGCCTCCAAAATAGGCACATCCTAATAACCCTTACTCAGATCCTCTCCCATCACGATCTCGTACTAAACTGCTCTCTCCTCTTCTCCCTTCTCCTCCTTTCCCATCTCTTGCTCAGCCTCCTACATGGCCACCTCCTTCTCTCCCACTAGGTTGCGTCTCTCTTGCTCTGCCTCAACCCACAGACCCTCCTTCTCAGCCTCCTCTTTGATAGGTGAGAGTTGTCTAACTACTATATGTCCTATATCCCTTCTTCGTCTGACCCTTCCTCCCTTGTCTTCCTTGTCTCCCTTGTCTCTATATCTACCATCATCACCCTTGCCTCCATCTCCTCCCCTCCCATGTACTCTATCCATGAATCTGTCACGTGGACCTATACCCCTTCACTGCACTAGGGTAGGTTGATCTCTATTTTTCAAGGGATCAAGCTTGTGCATGACCCACCATGCATCGTATTCAGATGTCTCCCCCAAATTAGTAACCTCTACGTCAGCACCCCATTTAATAGGCTACAAAGCATCAATATCCTGCTCCATCATAACTACTTTGTGTTGGAAAATGTAATCACACCAACCAAGATAATAAGTGCTTTCACGTGTCTGCCCTCCAGAAATTAAACATGGCGCAGTTGCAGCTCAATTAATATTACAGGTTTTAATTGAAATCTTATCCCTATCTGCCTCCCTTCATTTATTGTTTCGCAGTGAGACCCATAGGTAGACCCATACTCAATAATGCTGAATAATAGGGGAATCCATTTATGTTTTGAAATGTATTCACTATAAATACGAGTGTTTGGGAAAGATAGAAGATGTAAGGAAGAAGCAAACAACTACTTTGTTTTCTGCAGCAGCAGATCTATTTAGGTTTAGTTGTTATTTGTAAGAGCAGCAACTCTATCTTTTGTGAGTTCATATGTTTATGAAAAGCAACTTTGTTTCTCTAATAAGAATATCAGTTTTATTTTTGTTCTTGTATTCTATTGTGTAATTCTGCAGATTGGTCCACAATAGAAAGACTTAAATTTTTTATGGAAGCAGAGTTGAAGCTCTTTTGTTGTTAATCATTGTTATTGTCATTCCTTGTCTTTTTCTCTCTTTGTTTTATTCCTTCATTTGGTATCAAAGCCAAGTTACAGGATCATTTTCTTGCACAAGTCTTACTAATCCGTAGATTCCTCAGTTTAATGGAAAAAACTATGAATATTGGTCAATTACAATGAAAGATTTGTTTAGCTCTCAAGATGCATGGGAACTTGTGGAGAATGGATGATCTAAACCCAGAGATGAAACAACATACAATGCATTATCTCAAGCAGAGAAAGATTTTCTCAAAGATAATAGGAAAAAGGATTCTAAGGCTCTCTTCTACATATTTCAAGCAATACATAAGAGTATTTTCCCAAGAGTTGCAGCAGAAAAAAGGTCAAATAAAGCATGGGACATTCTTCAAACTGCATATCAAGGTATGGCTAAAGTAAAAACTGAAAAATTACAAATGTTAAAAAGAGATTTGGAAACTATGTCTATGAAAGATTTTGAATCTGTAGATTCATTTCTTACTAAAGTTATTGGACTAGTTAATCAAATTAGATCTCATGGAAAGATTCTTGAAGATAGGAGAATAGTTGAAAATATTCTCAAGATCCTACCAACAAAGTTTGAATCTATTGTTGTGGCTATATAAGAAACCAAAAATCTTTCACAGTTTTCTATAGATGAGGTTCATGCATCTCTAATTTCTCATGAGCATAGGCTTAGTCATTATTCTTATAATTCTTTTTTGGAGCATGCTTTTAACTCACAAGTATATGTTAGTTTTGGAAGAGGTAGAAGAAGATCTAGCTTCAGAGGAAAAGGAAGAAATCCGTATAGAACTGGAAGAACCAGCCCAAAAAATTCAAGTGGAAGAGTCATCACTCAAAATCCAAGTCAAAATCAATTTTCAAAGTCAAAGGTATGAAAAATCTCAAGTTCAATGCCATGACTGTAAAAAGAATTGTCATTATGCAAGTGAATTTAGAAAAATATAGTTTAATTTCAACAAACAAAGTGCAAATTTTTCTAAAGAAAATTAGAATCAAGGTAGTATGTTTCTAGCATGCAATGTTGCTCAAGAGAGTCCAAAAGATGTATGGTTTCTAGATTCAGGTTGCAGTAATCACATGACAGGGAATTTAGAAAAAAATTTCAGTTTCGATAAGTCTATAAAATCATATGTTACTTTGGGCAATGATAATAAAGTGTGAGTAATGGGAAAAGGAAATGTGAATATTCTAACTAAAAGGGGGGAGAAAAAGATTATTTCAGATGTTTATTTTGTTCCTGGTTTAAAGAATAATTTGATGAGCATTGGACAACTTGTTCAAAAAGGGTATACAGTGACTTTCAAAATTAAATAATGTGTAATATTGGATAAATTTCCAAGAAATCAGCTAATAGAAAAAGTTCAAATGACCAACAATATAGTGTTTCCTTTAAAGATAACACCAGATTTAAGGGTTGAATTTTCTCAACCAATCCTCCAATCAACCCAAAAAAATACTACTCAAGCTTTGGATGAAGTCACATTGCAAGTAGCTTTTCAATCAGAAATAAAAGATGAGAATTGGCTTTGGAATTTAAGATTTGGACACTTAAATTTTAGAGGTCTAAAGTTGTTACATAGGAAAAAAATGGTAAAAGGTTTTCTATTGATAGAAAAACTAGATAGAGTATGTGAAGGGTGTATTTTGGGAAAACAACATAGAGAGTCATTCGCAATTGGCAAGTCAATCAGAGCAAAGACACCTTTGGAGACAGTTCACTCTGATTTGTGTGGACCTATGCAAACACCTTCAATTGGTGCATGCATTTAATTTTTGACATTAATTGATGACTTCACAAGAAAGACATGGGTATATTTCTTAAAGCATAAGTCTGATGTTTTTGAGATTTTTTGTCAATTCAAATATTTAGTTGAAAAGCAAAGTGGATATTATATCAAAGTTTTAAGAACTGACAGAGGTGGTGAATACATCTCAAGTGAATTTGTCAATTTTTGCTAGGATCATGGAATACATAAGAAATTTACTACCAGGTACACTCCACAATAGAATGGTGTGGAAGAAAGAAAGAATAGAACAATTATGGAAATGGCTAGGAGTATGTTGAAGGACAAACATTTGTAAAATGAGTATTGGGAAGAGGTTGTAGGATGTGCAGTCTACATAATTAATAGATGCCCAACAAAAAGTGTCAAGAATATAACTCCAAAGGAAGCATGGAGTGGAAGAAAGTCTAGTGTTGCTCATACGAGAGTGTTTGGATGTGTGGCATATGAACATGCACTAGATTAATTGAGAAATAAATTGGATAGCAAGGGAGAAAAATACATATTTGTCGAATATAGTGAGGACACTAAAGCATACAAGTTGTATAATTATATAGCTAGAAAAGTGATCATCAGTAGAGATGTACAGTTCATACAAGAAGAATCATGGGATGGAATTTTGGAGAAGATGGTGAATATTCCTACAAGTTTTTAAAAGAGGATAAAGAAAAACTAATCCCAATTAGTACTCCTTCCATGGTGACTCCTTCCACACCCACTCAAGCTCAACAAATTGGTCCACAAGGGACACCTTCATCAAGTAGAAGGACAACTTCATGCATTCAAAATAGTACTCCCTCAAATGAGCATCAAATGCCATCTACAACTAGCATTCTTGGTGCAAGATCTTCAACTCCAAATTATTCAGGATCTTCTTCAAGTGATATGTCAAAACCAACATTGGCAAGCTTAAGGAGACAAAGAACAATAAGCTTAAGGGATTTATATGATCAAAATTAAGGTGAGAACAATGCTAGTCTACTTTCTCTTTTTGCATTATTTTCACAAGTAGAGGATCCAATTCACTTTGAAGATGCAATTAAAGATGAAAAATGGACATATGCTATGGATGAAGAAATTGATGCTATAGAAAAGAATAATACATGGGACTTAGTGAATCTTCCAAAATGAAAAGATGTGATAGGATTCAAGTGGGTTTACAAGACCAAGATGAATGTAGAAGGAAATGTGCAAAAGCATAAAGAAAGACTTCTAGCAAAGGGTTATTCACAACAACCTAGAATTTACAACAATGAAATATTTTCTCCAGTAGCTCGTTTGGATATAGTGAGAACAACATTGGCAATAGAATTTCAGAACAAGTGGCTAATATATAAAATGGATGTGAAATATTCATTTTTGAATGGATTCTTAGAAGAACAAGTATATGTGGAGCAACCACTAGGATATGAGGTTTTAGGCCATGAAGAAAATGTCTACAAACTCAAAAAGGCACTCTATGGACTTAAGCAATCTCCTAGAGCATGGTATAGTAGAATTGATTCTTACCTCTTACAAAATGGCTTCAACAGGTGCACCAGTGAGCCTACACTATACACAAAGATGAATGAACAAGATCAAATTATAATTGTTTGTTTATATGTTGATGACTTGATATTCACAGGTGATTTTTCAATTGACTTGTTCAAAGGAGCTATGAAGAAAGAATTTGAAATGATGGATTAGGGTCTTATGGAGTATTTTCTTGGCATTGAGGTAAATAAAAATAAAAATGGTATATTTATTTCACAAGTCAAATATGCTAATGATGTTTTTAAAAGGTTCAATTTGATAAATTGTAAGTCAGCACCAACACCAGTTGTGATAATTTTGAAGTTAAGTAAAGATGAAAATGGTTCAAAAGTTGATCCAACATTGTATAAAAGACTTGTTGGTAGTTTAATGTACTTGACTACCACAAGGCCATATATAATTTATGGTGTGAATCTTATTTCAAGATTCATGGAGTTTCCAAAAGAATCTCATTGGCAAACAAGTAAAAGGATTTTGAGATATGTAAGTGGGACTAGAAATTATGGAATTCAATATTCCAAGTTGAATGAATTCAAACTCATAGGATATACAAATAGTGATTGTGCAAGTACCATTGATGACATAAAGAGCAAATCTAGTTATGTATTTCATTTTGGAACAGGTGTAGTGTCATGGGCATCCAAGAAACAACCCATTGTCAGTCTTTCATCAGAAAAAGTAGAGTATGTAGCAGCAAAAGGAGTAGCATGTCACACAATCTGGATGAGAAGAGTGTTGAAATATTTGAGGCACAAGTAAGAGGAAGCAACAAAGATATTTTGTGACAACAATTCAACAATTGCACTATTAAATAATCTTGTATTTCACAAGAGGAGTAAGCATATAGATACTAGATAACATTTCATCCTAGAGTTGATTCATAATGGAGAAATTTATTTGGAATATTGGAGGTTTGAAGATCAGTATGCAAATATTTCACCAAGCCTTTAGGAAAAAAATCTTTGAATATCTACGAGATTGTTTGGGAATTCTAAATGGTAGTAGTTGTGATTAAGGGGGAATGTTGGAAAATGTAATCACACCAACCAAGATAATAAGTTATTTCATGTGTCTCCCCTCCAGAAATTAAACATGGTGCAACTGCAGCTCAATTAATATTACAGGTGTTAATTGAAATCTTATCCTTATCTGCCTCCCTTCATTTATTGTTTGGAAGTAAGACCCATATGTAGCCCCATACTCAATAATGTAAAAAAATAGAGGACTCCATTTATGTTTTGAAATGTATTCACTATAAATATGAGTATTTGGGCAGCATAAAAGATATAAGGAAGAAGCAAACAACAACTTTGTTTTCTGCAACAACAGATCTATTTAGTTTTAGTTTCTATTTGTAAGAGTAAAAGCTCTATCTTTTGTGAGTTCAGTATTTTATGTTTATGAGTAGAAAATTTGTTTTTCTAATAAGAATATCATTCTTATTTTTGTTCTTGTATTCTATTGTTTAATTCTATAGATTGGTTCACAATAGAAAGACATAATTTTTTTATGGAAGCAGAGCTAAAGCTCTTTTGTTGTTAATCATTGTTATTGTCATTCTCTATATTTTTATCTCTTTGTTTTATTCCTTCACTTTAATCATCTATCCCCACTGAGTGATCTCTTCTCAGGACCTAGAAAAATCTGTTGCACCAACGAGAAGCCCCTCTCACTCCCTAAAATTTTTGAGCACCCACTCTAGAAGGTATCACTTGATAATTTTTTGTGACGACATGGTCCTCCCAATTAGATAGCATGCCTAATGATAATAAGAAAAAAATCATTCGTCATCCTCCCATGGTTGAAAGTCCTGATACGGTCAAAACAAATGAAGCAAGCGAATCAATGGTGTGATGCCAATACTTGACATCACTAACATTGGTTTGTGTGACAACTTCTCCATACAAGAATAGATATGGCATCCCTACTACTAGCTATCTCCCAATAGAAGGTTGAAACATAATGATGTGCTCCCAAGCCCAGATCATAAGCAATATCATTCCATAGTTGATGGACTATGGCCCTTTTTAGGCAACATCATGAAACTAAAAGTATAACATGGCCAGAATTTGTGGCCCGCACACATACACCATCCCATGATTCATCATGTGAATCAACATCTCTCCCCATCTGACAAGTAATATGTGTCCTCATCGATCAAGAATGATGATTTTCCCAATCACAATGCATAGAAGCATGATCAATCTCTCATATATGTCAGCTAACACGTCCCACTAGATCTTGTACTCCTCTATGGAAAGCTTCGTAATGTCCTCATACTCAAAAGAACTTTTGATGGGACCAAACCCATGCTTGGGATCATACAAAACCAACTCCCTATGAATCACGACACAATATGGCATTTTCTAAGCTAAATTTCTTTGATACAACATTCAAGTGACTTCACATTGTATTGAAGAGGGCTAAAATGTAGACATTGAAAAATGTCCTAGGCCTTTGAACACCATTTTCCATATCAAATCTCCTTCTTCCCTACCTAATTTAATAATTTTAATTATTTAATTAATTCAATAATTTTAATTAATTAATTAATTCAATTTCTCCTTTTATTCTTCCTTGACTAATTAATATTTATTTAATTATGTAAGTAATTAATATTTATTTAATTACATAAGTAATTCACTCTTCAATTAAATAAATTGTCATTTATTTAATTATTTATTTTTATTTTACTATTATAATTAAATAATTGTTTTAATTATTTACTTATTCATTACTCTTTTCTTCCACAATTTAATTCCCACCATTTTCCCTCCTCTACTAGTAAATAATAATATTTTATTATTTACCAATTTGTCTTCTCATCCACTTTCTAATTAAATAATTGTTTCCTATTATTTTAATTAAATGTCTTTCCCTCTCCATCTATAATTAAATAATTATTTTAATTATTTAATTATTTCCTTTCCATACTAAATAAAATAATTTTATAATAATTTAATTTACTCTAGCCACCTCTTTTTTTTGCCAAATTTTATCTCTTATCTCAATTAATTTCACCCTTGATAATGTTTTATTACATTTTCATCTCCACCATCCATCCTTAACTAAACCCTATTTTTTCCGTAACCCTATTTCCTTGCTTCTCAAAGAAATTTTATCCATTGATCTTCATCATTCAATCTTAGCCCTTCATTAAAATTTGGGTTTATATAAAAGAGACATATGCCTTTCATTTCAAACCCTAGACAACCACTATCTTTGATATTTTGTTATCACTATCACCAGGCTTATTAGTGCATACTACAAATCTAAGGACAAACAAGCATATAAAGAAAAATGGAGAATAAAATGGAGGTGAATCAACTATGACATATGAATTACGGTAATATTGCTTTATTCTGCAAGCATATAAAGTAAAATGAAGAAGGAAATGAAGGTGATCCAACCATGACATATGAATTATGGTCATATTGTTTTATTATTTTTTATGTTTCTATATTTGTTTTTTTATTGTTTAGGTTTCTATGTTCATTTATGATTCATTTTTGGATTAAGCTCTTTAGGGTTTGCTTTTTATGTATTTTTTGGTTGATACTATTGATTCATGCCTTTTACCTTGATTTTATGTGATTCTACGCATATAGATCATGCATTATATGTAAAATTGATAATATTCTCCATCAAGTTTATGATATTTGTAGGTAGATGGTTAAGCAGACTAAATGATTCCTTCAATGTCAAAATTTAGAGGGTGGATGAATCAACATTAGAATCATTCAAAATTGGCAACCTATTTCAAGATGGAGGTAAAGTTGAAATTCACATACCCTTCCAAGCCTACTACTCAATTGGTGGATTGTGACTCATCTTGTAAGTTATACATTTAGACATTTTTATTCTATTAAGTTTTTCTTTGTAAATAATTATATTGCCTTATAATTTATTTATTTCAATAGTGGTCACAAAGAAAATGAATGCACATAACATTAAATTTTGTGGCTACTAATTCACCATAAAAAATTTACACAAGAAAATTCACCACCATGACAAATTTACCTCATAGAAAATTCACTACCATGAATTGTTGGTGGTGAATTTGTCATGGTAGTGAAATTGTTGGTGGTGAATTTTTCGAGGGTGAATTGTTGGCGTTGAATTTTCCTTGCACAAGTACAAATATTCTATTGAAATTTGATAGGCTTTTATTTTAAATCTATTTAGTCTAAATTGGAAGGTTCACTATATTTTTGTGTGATATCTATATTTTTCTAATATTCTTATTCTGTTTAGTTTGGACTTTTATTTTTTATTTTTATTGTTTCTTTTATTTTTGACAAGGTTTAGGAGACTAGGATAGATACAAATATAAATGAATAGATATAACAAAATTTAACTAGTGACTTATATTTTCTATTTGCATTAATTTTCAGAAAAATATAAATTTTTATACTTTCTTAAAATTTGAAAGCTTCTTTTTATTATTAATTATTTTTTGGAAATTTTTATTTCTTTTCTTTTTGACAAGGCTAAAGAAGACTAAGATAGATCAAAATATAAATGAACAATACAACAAGATTTAATTGGTGACTTATATTTTTATTTGGCTTAATTTTTAGAAAAATATAGATTTTAATACTTTCTTAAAATTTTAAAGCTTTTTTTATTATTAATTTTGTTTGGACTTTCTTGTTTCTTTTCTTTTTTACAAGGCTAAGGAGACTACGATAGATCAAAATATAAATGAACAATACAACAAGATTTAACTAGTGAGTTATATCTTTTTATCATAATTTTTATTTATGTATAATATGATATATTTTGGTTATAATTTTTAGTGGAAATATAGATTATTATACAAATGAGTTTTAATATATTTGAATAGTGGTGAAAATATTTATATTATTAAAATTTGATTTTATTTATTTAAAACTTAATCAATATAAATTAAAAGATTCACTTTTCATTGTGATAATTATATTTTTTCCTCATAATATTTTTTTTAAGTATGAATTTTTTTTATCTGAAATAATGGTCATTAAAAATATGATGGATCAAAATATGAATGAACTAATGCATCATTATTTAACCAATGGAAATATCCATTACATTTGTATGTTAAATAAAATAGTTATAATATTTATGCCCTTGTAAGTAGAAAATAATGTTTTGTAAGTAGAAAATAATGTTTTAGCCAACTAGGGAGAGATTAAACCTAATGAATTTTTTCTATAAAAAAATGCTTTATTCAATTGAATCAAAGACCTTATGTCAATATTTTTTAATTTTTATTGTTATTGTGATAATTATATTTTCCATATTTTTTACTTGTTTTTATTTTAACTATTTTTATTTGTGTTATAAAGGTTTCTAATGAGAATTTCATTAATCAAACTAGAAGCTAAACAGTAATGATTTGGCTAATAAGTTATCTCTATTATTTAAGTATGTTTAAAAAATAATATTTATATTTATATTTATTCTTTTAAGTTTGAATCTTTACTATTTTTTTTCATTTAATGTGACAATTATAATTTTTTTGATAATTTCTATTTTTTTATTTGAAATATTATTTAATAACTATGAAAACTGCATAGATCTTATTGTCACTACATAATGATTTAGTGAGTATTTTTTATTTTTTATTTAAATACATTTAAAAAATAAATAATTAAATGTGACAATAACATTTTTTATCATAACTTTATCTTTCTTGTTTGAAATATTATTTCCTATAATAATAACTACCAAAAAAGTTATAGATCTTATTAAGAATGAATCACTACACATTGATTTAGTGAGGAAGTTATATTTTTTGTTTAAATACATTTAAAAAATAAACAATAAATTTTGTTGTGATATTTCTTTTTATATTTTTGATTGAAATATTTATTTTTATAATAATATTTAGTAATAATATCATAAATCAATCTAGAACTAAACTAATGTACTATAATTTAGATGATAAATTATATATTGATTAAATATGTTTAAAATATTTCAATTTAAATATTATATTAATTGACATAATATTATTAATAGAAGAAAAAAAGAAGAGTATACATATTAATAATTTAAAAAGTTGTTTATAAACTAAAATTTGTAAATTGGAAGATTGATTAAAACATTTGCATTCTTTGTATTTTATGAATAATTAACATATTATTTGATTGATCTTGACTTAACAATAAATAACAAATGACATAAGACAAACATTGTACTTAATTTGTTGTTTGGAAGATGGGCCTGGGCTACTACAGTATGAAATCTGACCCTTCAAATCAAGAACTGTTGAGACATTCAGCAGAAAAAATTAGAATTGGTAATGCAAAGCCTCATCCCTTTATAGATGAATTTATTTTGAAGCTAAAAGATGAGAGTGGAATTTTCTATACTCATCTTGAAAATTTTCTAGGTAATTGGTGGCTACCTTTGATAAGGTTGTTTCTCTATTTTAAATAAGTATTCGGCTTATCTGAAGATTTTTGACAGGAATCAAACAACATGGTACTATTATTGATGTTTTCCATAAAATGAGCAAGGATTATGCACCAGTATTTCAAAGTGTCAAAAAGTATTAAGTGATGTTTCTAGGAGGAGAGGTATTTTGGCACAAGATAGGCGAAACATCACTTAAGATTTTTTTGACATTTTTTATGTCTTGTTGCATAAGCCTTGTTCGTTTTATGGAAAAAGTGAATAATACTATATCTTGTTTAATTCTTGTCAAAATATTTGGATAAGCCAAATACATATATAAAACATAGAAAGAAAGATATCAAAGGTGTGAAAAATCTATTGAGTTACTGATTATTAATCTCCTATCTATAAAGATTATTTGTCTGCCGAAAATTAATTCACAGCAATAAATTAATTCACAGCAAATATTGAAAAATAATACAACTGCAACTTCATGAATAAAACTCACAGGAATAGAGAAGAACACATGCGAAATAATAAACACAATATTTTTGGACAAATTGTCCCTGAAAAAATCTTGGAGGGAAAACCAGTACTACAGATGAGAATTATAAAAATCTTCAGCAAATCAAGAGATACAAAAGAAACTGCTTGCCTCTTATTGACAAAGCTCCAACAATATTCTTCACCGGATATTCTTCTCTTAATTTCTCCTACTGAAATTCCACTTATGCTACCTCCAACACTATCACTATGCCTTTGCTATCACTGCAACACTATTTGCTATCACTGCAAATATTTCTCCAACTTGTGTCTATCAGTATGTTCTCCAAATGCCCAATGACCTTCTTTTAAACTATTCTCATTGGAAAACCAATGGTCAAGATTTAATCTCAATCAATGGATAAGATTAATTAGACTCTAAGAAACCCTAACTAACTGGTTTCTAGAAGTCTCTAGAGGAATCAATTATTTAATTAAATAATTAAATATCTAAACCTAACTAACTTCTATCTAGAAGTCTCAAGAATTAAATATTAATTCTTGGAATTGGAGAAGTCTCAAGAATTAAATATTAATTCTTGGAATTGGAGAAACAACTGTCCGAGCTACAATATTAAATTAACACTCCCTCTCAGCGAGGAAGGTGTTTTGCATAACACCCAACATATCTCTGAAGAAGATGAATTTCGCCTTCCCCAATGCATTTGTCATAATGTTTGCTACCTGCTTATCTATAGGTATATACTGTAGTTGAATAATCCCCTATTGTACACAATCCCTGATGAAATGATACTTGATGTCTATATGCTTAGACCTATCATGAAACACCATATTCTTAGACAACTTGATGCAACTCTGATTGTCGCAGTGTATCACCATAGTCTCAACCCTCTGACCTAACAAGGCTAGCAGCAACTTTCGAAGCCATATCGCCTCACATGTCACCATGCTAGCTGCTATGTATTCTGCCTCTGCAGAACTCAGAGCCACAAACTTTTGCTTCCTGTTGTACCAAGAGACAACTCTTGATCCCAAGCTAAAGCAACACCCTGAAGTGCTTTTCCTGTCCATTGTACTACCTACCCAATCTGCGTCAGTATAGCCTATCAACTTGATACCATCACCTCGAGCATATTTGATCCCATACTCGATTGTACCAGAAAAATATTGCAACACATGCCTTGCTATTGTCCAATGCACTCTCTTCAACTCAACCATGAACTGACTAAGAGAATTTACTACAAAGGATATATCTGGTCTGGTGTTGACCAAATACATGAGAGAACCAATCAACTATCTATATAAGGTGGGGTCTACATCCTTCTCCCTAGATGAGTCTACCTTCTTCCAATTTGTGATCATAGGAGTAGACATGGCTCTGCAATTCTCCATCTCGAACCTCCTCAAGATTTCAATGCAGTATTTCCCTTGACCAAGGAATATCTCACCATCTGTCTGCCATACCTCCATGCCTAGAAAGTAGTGCATAAGCCCCAAATCCTTCATCTCGAACTCTGCTGCAAGGTCCCGCTTGCACTCCTCTATGAGCCCCAATGAATCTATTAGAAACAAGTCATCCACATATAGAACAAGAATGAGAATCTCACCCCCAACTACCAAGTAGTAGAGATTAGCATCCCTCACTCTTCACAAAGCCCAATCCCTATAAGTATTCATCAATGTGCTCATACCATGCCTTGGGAGCCTGCTTGAGTTCATACAAAGCTCTCTTCAATCTGCACACGTGGGTTTCACTGTTGTGTGCTACAAAGCCCTCTAGTTGTTCTATGTATACTTCCTCTTTCAATTCACCATTAAGAAACACTGTCTTGACATCCATTTGATGGATCTGCCATCCCATCTATGCTACAAGAGAGATCACAGCTCGTATAGAAGTATACTTGGCCATTGGAGCGAACGTCTCCTCATAGTCTATTCCCTCCTTCTGAGAGAAACCCTTGGCCACAAAGCTTGCCTTGTATTTCTCAATGCTACCATCTGCACCGTGCTTGATCTTATAGATCCAGTGAGATCCAACCACTACCCTATCTATCGGTCTAGGCACAACCTCTCACACATCGTTCTGCACTATTGAGGTATATTCCTCAACCATTGCATCTCGCCACACCTGTTGTTGTGCTGCCTCCTGATAACTAGAAGGCTCATTATCTACCAACTGACTAACTAAATCCATATAGTCATTATACCTGATTGGTTGTCTTTGCTGCCTACTACTCATCCTAGGAGCTCCCACAAACTCCTGAGTATCTTGTTGGTTATTGCTACCAACTATAGAGGATGAAATATTAACCCCCATGTGTTCTTGATGCATCTTTTGGATCTGTTGTATTTGTTGCTCCATACTCTGCGAACTCTCAGCACCTGAGCTTGTGCTTGTACTCGTCACTGTACTCGAGCTTCGTTGTCCCTAATCTAATTGCTCAATCCTTGGAGCTTCTGCTGGATGCTCACTCCTTGGAAAAGATGCTTTCACAAACTTCCCCAACACACATCCTTTACACACATCATCATGCTCTATGCTCACGTCTGGAACACCTATCACTATCTCATGAAGCATTTTAAGTGCTCCATGATGTATATGGCCCATCCTCCTATGCCATAGCTCTCTTTGATCTCTAGAATTACCGCTGCTCATCATTGCCTTATGAGTATCAAACTACAACTTGTAAAGTCAGTCGCTCCTAACTCCAATAGCTATGGATGATTGCCAATCCTTTTGTTTGATTAACACATTTTTCCCTCTAAAGAGTACATTGTAGCCTTTATCCTAAAGGACAAATATGGAAATAAGATTCATACCCAAGCCTGACACATGCAACACATCATGAATGGGAATCGGCTTGCCATTCTCCCTCTGAAATAGAACAATCCCTTTTCCAGCTGGATTTAGTTTGGACATGTTCCCCATAGAAATTTGGATTTTGATGTCCTCCTCCTTATAACTAGAGAAGTATTCTCTAACTCCTATCATATGAAATGATGCCCCACTGTCTATATACCAAACACCCTGTGAGGTTGAGCTAACCATACAAGCTATGAGTGCAAACTCATCTTCCATTCTGCTAGAGTGCTCATCTGCACTTACTGAAGATGTCATCTGCTTCTTGCCTTTCTTTTTTTGTGGGCAATTGCTGACATAGTGGCCAAACTCATGACAGACGTAGCACTTGAATTTAGACAAGTCCTTCTTCTTCTCGCCTTTAGGATTTGATCCTTTGCTAGACCCCTTCTTTGCTTTACCTTTTCCTGCTAGGGCAATGTTTTCCTGTTCTACCTCACATTTCTGACTCTTACTGCTAGCACTACTGATAAGGCTTAGTCTAAGCTCCTCCTGAGTGAAGTCACTCCATAGTCGATCCCAACTCGGTAAGGTGTCTTGTCCTTTAATAACTTGAACAAAGACATCCCATTGCTTAGTAAACCCATTTAGGGCTATCCGTACTAGCTCGTCATCATCTGGTTTGTCTCCAATGGCTACCAACTCATCCTTGACAAGTCTAACTCTGGTGAGGTAACTTGTAATGTCTTCTCCCTTGTTCATCCTGGTATTCCTCAACTTTTCTCTGAGAATCAGCTTCTTGTTAGTGGTAGCATTCTGGTACAATTCAAAATGGCGTTCCACATCATCTTCATTGTATCCAACTCTGCGATATGTGGAACAATATGATCCTTAAGACCATCAAGAATCAACCTCCTTGCCTTGCCATCTTCCTTCTTATATGCTAAGAGCTGCGCTGGATCTGTAGGTACAACTACAACACTGGTGACATATTCCTTGATACCATTCTCTTCCAGCAATAAAGAAATTTTGGCTTTCCAGACACCAAAATTTGAGGCTCCATCCAATCTGTCCTGATCTCTTAAACCTGTTGATGCCATCTCAAACAAAAAATAGTAATAACAAAAATAATAATACTGAAGAAGTAGAATTGGGTTATATAAACCCTCTATTTTTCTTCCTGTGCCTGCACTGAGCTCTTTCTGCCCTTAGATCTACTATGATACCATGTGAAAAATCTATTGCAGTTACTGATTATTAATCTCCTATCTATAAAGATTATTTGTCTACCGAAAATTAATTCATAACAAATATTGAAAAATAATACAACTGCAACTTCACGAATAAAACTCATAGGAATAGAAAAGAAAACATACGAAATAATAAACACAATATTTTTGGATAAATTGTCCCTAGAAAAACCTCGGAGGGAAAACCAGTACTGCAGATGAGGAATTATATTAATCTTCAGCAAATCAAGAGATACAAAAGAAACTGCTTGCCTCTTACTGACAAAGCTCCAACAATATTTTTCACCAGATATTCTTCTCCTAATTTCTTCTACTGAAATTCCACTACTGTTGCCTCCAACGCTATCCTTGCACCCTTGCTATCACTGCAAGACTATTTGCTATCACTGCAAATATTTCTCCAACTTGTGTCTATCAGTATGTTCTCTAAATGCCCAATGACCCCCTTTTAAACTATTCTCATTGGAAAACCAATGGCCAAGATTTAATCTCAATCAATGGCTAAGATTAATTAGACTCTAACAAACCCTAACTAACTGGTTTCTAAAAGTCTATAGAGGAATCAATTATTTAATTAAATAATTAAATATCTGGACCTAACTAACTTCTACCTAGAAGTCTCAAGAATTAAATATTAATTCTTGGAATTGGAGAAACAACTCTCCGAGCTACAATATTAAATTAACAAAAGGTAGCCCCCAATTACTTGGCAAATTTTCAGGATGTGTATAGCAAATTTCACTCTCATCTTTCAGTATCAAAATAAATTCATCTATAAGGAGATGAGGCTTTGCATTACCGATTTGAATTTTTTCTACTAAATGTTTCAAAAGTTCTTGATCTGAAGGGTTGAATTTCACACATGTAGGTAGCCCCAGCCAGCCTTGTGAAACTTGCAAAAAAACAGATGAACTGGTTTCTAAAAGTCTCTAGGGGAATCAATTATTTAATTAAATAATTAAATATCTGGACCTAACTAACTTCTACCTAGAAGTCTCAAAAATTAAATGGAATTGGAGAAACAACTGTCCAAGCTACAATATTAAATTAACAAAAGGTAGCCCCCAATTACTTGGCAAATTTTCAGGATGTGTATAGCAAATTTCACTCTCATCTTTCAGTATCAAAATAAATTCATCTATAAGGAGATGACGCTTTGCATTACCGATTTGAATTTTTTCTGCTAAATGTCTCAAAAGTTCTTGATCTGAAGGGTTGAATTTCACACATGTAGGTAGCCCCAGCCAGCCTTGTGAAACTTGCAAAAAAACAGATTATCTTATGTATATCGTTTAGCTCTCAAGTACAAAGCATTGTGACTGTTTATCTACATATGCACTACATTATCGGTAATCTTGCATTTCTAGTCTAGATTTTCTTGGTTGCTCAACCATTAAAAGAATTGCTAACTACCTTTCAATGAAACAAAATGTTATAAGGCCCAGTACTTTCTAGTTTATGGAATTCGAGATAAGCAAAATTCAAGAAACAAAATTCTCATTGAAGAGGAAGAAAAAGACATACACACAAACACAAGCAAAACTTAGGAAACAAAATTCTCATTGCTTCGGCTCTTTCTCACACACCAGTACATCATCTGTTACACATAATTGAGCTTCAGCGCATTCATGGACATCAACATATAGCCATCACATTCTTTCTCACAGCTTACAGAGCTTCAACTCTTTAACTATTACAAACATCTATTACACAACTTCTAACACCTTACAGCTCTGCAGAGCTGGACTCCTACAAGAGTGCTTACCAAAACATACTTCAATCAATATATAGAGAGTTCAGCATATACGAAGGACAGAAGACTCGAAATAAAATAATATATTTCATATTACCCACAAAACGTTTGAAAGCTGCGATGAAATCATTTCAAATCTTTTCGAATCTTTACCAAAATATTCCTTCAAAAACTTGACGTTAATACTGAGATTTGTCTGTAGATACGGAGGCTGGTATGGAGCATTTGAGGAGACAGGTCCAGCTGGAGAAATTAATGTAGTTGGATTAAACTTCCAACATTGCAAAGGGTCAAAAGCCGGGAAAATTAATTGGGTGGTGCATGAGTACCATCTTGGGTGATGCATTCAATCCCTCTTCCTGTTCTTGTCTAAAAATCCATGGAGTCCAATTAAAAGAAAGAAAATACAAAATTTTGTTCTCACTATCATTTCATATTTATCTTTGAGGTATGCCACCATTCTTTTTTATTGTCATGATTTTTCACAAAATCATTGTGAATTATTTTATGATTTGATACAAAGGTCATCATTTTCATATGAACTCCTTGCTTCCTCTATGCTACTTTCAGATAACAATGCCTACCTACATATTTTAACATATCTTGTCACTACCTTGAGACTGTCATTTTCTTCATGATATCTATAGGCAATTTTTAAGTCATATATAGCTATTCCTGTGACCTTTCATGGAACTGTGCCCATTTTTTATTATCATATTGCAGTGACTATGCTATGCTCTTGCCATTGTTTTACATGTTCACTTGTTTCTGTTGATGTGTTGACTATCATTTTGAAGTATACTGTGTTTCCTTATTCATGACTGTTTAATCCTTGTATTCTCCTTCACTCCTTTGATAGTGTTTACTCACTGTAGCATTAGCAAGCTTGCCATTTCTGTAGATTGTATTTGCAATGGCTATCCCTAGCAGGTCTACGAGGCTTCACTGCATCTTTGACTCTTGTCATCCATAAGACTACCTTCTATGTCTTCTGAACCTTTATCTTTTTCTGATACGTTTTTTTAAATCATATCTCTGTTGCGATTGTCATACATTCTCACTATCCCCTAGCTTATGTATGACCAATATAACCTAGTTTATCATTGTCCATCAATATTGATGACAATAAGGTCTGTTGGCAGGAATTTGGCAAGGGTTTCTTGCCTTCAACACTTCAATCAACCCTTTGGTTATTAATCTGAAAATACAAACTTGTACCTCTCTTCATAGTATACCTTGTCATTTTCTTTTAACTGCTTCATGATGTTGTTCTTCAAAAGTGCTTGAAGCTTCTCTGTCAATTTTAGATGTGATTTTTTTATACCATTCTGGTATGACTATGACAACACTATTTTCTTCCTTGAATCAACATGTTTGGAATATCAACTAATATCATATGTTCGTTCCTCCTAGGCACCTCAGGATAATTTATGGCATCTAAATGTGAATTAACCACATTCTCTTCTTTGTAAATTTTGAAATTTGGTACAAACCATCGTGAAAGCAACCTCGAGCAGAATGAGTAGCAGAATCTAGAGGAAGCACAACCACTGCCAGACTATCTTTGCTTCCCCTTTTGAATGCAATATTTACTATAACCCAGGCCAACGAGTGTACATCAGGTGCAATTTCTGTTAAATGATAGTTTTGTCCTTGTGCTTCTGGTAGCAGACCACATATATCTGGTGTCTTCATCTTCTCAAAAATTCTATATCTTAAATAATACATTTCCAATGGCTCGAGATATTGGTAGTTCATCATTAACTCTGGGCACATCACCCTATTTCATAGCAGAACCATAGTTTCAGTGCATGCTTTCTCTTCATCTCTTTCTAGTCGGTGATCTTGAGTTAGTTCCTTTATACAAAGCAGTGAATAGGAACTATTGGAATTCAAAACCGTGAAGGATTGCTATTAAAACAATCTTACTAAAAGAAAGTATAAATATTGTTCTTTCCCAGCAATTGTGAGGTCTTATAATCATCATTACATGAATGCCTACACAAATATGCTTTATGTGCTGTCCTCAAGGTTCATGGCACAGTCTCCTCATTATGCCACTGTCATTAACAATTGTCTATCAAGAGGGTTCCTTTTGATTTTACTATTCAACCTACAAGTTATGTTGATTATCTACTATGACTGTCAATACATGTCTTTCATAGTTATGCCATGGATTGTCATTTAAAACCATAACCTATATTGTTCAGTGTCCTCTTTATTTCATGACCAAGGCCATTATGCTTTTATTTATGCACAGACTCTTTTTTTTTGTTCACAATCTTATAACTGTCACCATGTTCTAACTACCCCCGACCATCTGTAGAATCTGTTGGATAGTTTTTTCAAGGTTATTTCTAGAAACAAGATTTGATGTATCACCATAATTATCTTCAATTTTTACAGCTACAGGCTGAAGTCTAGGTGGTGATGCAGGTACCCCATTTTTTAAAATTTCTGTTCTTATCAGTTTTAGGGATACAAAGAATTGTATCTCTTTCTATCTATGGCCAAGCTTTGTGTTGCAGTTCTGTTTGATGAAAATGTTATTTTCTATAACAATGTACTTGACAGTAATCTAAATTCCCTACAACGAACAGTAAAAACTCTCAGCAAAAATAATTGTAAATGCTCCTCCTGATGAACTCGTGTCTGATGTATGTCTCCCTGATGTACTGGGATCATCACCATCATCAGTAGCATCTTCATTTCTCCCTTGCCTTATATTGGCTAGCCGTAGCTCTGATAGCAAAGAAGTTCATGAATAGCCAAGCATGCACAAAGCTTTCTCGAGAAATGCAGCAGTGAAAACAACAATGTTTTTTTTAGCAAACATCCAATCATATTTCACATACAAGTGTCCACATTATGATATTGTAATTCTTGGTTATTTTACCTGTTTCTCTGTCTGTATCTGGCCCCTCAAAAGTTTGACATTGAAATGATATAGAAGGAATACATTCATAGTGCGCATACTTGTTTTCATCTTTCACCCAGTCACCCTTCTAGAATTGCACCAATTCATTTAAATGAGGCCGCTGCTCCAGGTTCTCGCTCAACTGGCATACAAAATTGATATTAAAAACGTATGATAACACATTATCTACTTGAAGGTAGATATTTTCTGATTTTCATGTCAACTAACTCTGCTTCTACTGTAGGTTTTTCATATAGTAGTGATAATATTTATGGTTGACATCATCAAATTTGTGCTTATATGTATCACTTAAGCATGAACCATGAAGAGATGCGGACATTGAATGCCTCTTACCAGTGATCTGTAGTGAACTCAACAAGAAGGCTTTGCTAAAATTTATCAAATTCTTACTTCTAATAATGAAACTGTACATGGTATGTTAGGTGAGATTCTGAAAACCCAAAGAAACTGAAAGCCTCCATTTGCTTAGTATCTAAGCAAAGTGATATTTGATATTAATATATAGTTTCCTTATGCAGATGCTTCCCTCTTTTTATGCCAACCCATTATGCATAAAATAGACCTCCATAGATGCTACCACCATCTTCCAGTGCGAATCATGGCCATTCAGGTGTGTTGATTGTGTCTATTTGGTTCTGATTCCTTGCTCAATTTGTGATTCCTGAATCATCTGTTTTACATCTATATTGGTTTTGTTAGAAATTTTGTTTTTGTGTGCAATGTGGCTATTGGAGCAACACCTAGATAGTAGAGATGATCAATTGCTTTGAATATTTTAACTGAATGGGCCTGGTTAAAATCAAACACCAATTAACAAAATACTGGCAACTAAAACAGATTGTCACTATTGTCCAACTGAAATGATACACTAAGCTAATCCCTCTCAACCTTTATGCCTCCTCATAGATAAAGTAAACAAGTTGGCTTGTTATCTGCTTTAACAGAGAATATCTGAGGACAGAAAATCTACAGTAGTTTTCAGTGAGTGAATGAAAAACAGAGCACAGCCACCCTAGAAAATACAATAGCACAAACTACGGCAGCATTACTTGAAATATAAAACCAGAGCAATGAATTAAATTTCTACCCAAAGATGAGACCCAAAGCTAAATCTAAATGATGAATTCATAGAGCAGACATCCTCGTTGTTTTCTGCATGGCAAGGCGTCTCTGTTTGTTGATTACCATTCTTCCTTATTTCTGTTTCCACTCTAATTGCAGGTTTACTTGAGTGATTTGTCAACATTCAATTTTATCTCTCTCTCAACCATGCTGTTCCATTATCATTTCAGTATTTTCCAGATTTGCATAGGCATCTATATAAGCTCAGCTTCGTCTTTTTTGACTGATTGATAGTCATCTGTGGGCCATTTTGGCTTCCCCCATTACTACTTTTGTCATTTCTTTTCTGACTTACAAGTTTTGCAGATTGTCTAAAATCTCCGAATAGCCTTACAAATTTGCACCCTCATGTTTCTGCTTACATTGTTGCTGTTTTAATTCATTTGTACAGTCACATCAGTCCATGTTATCACTGTTTTCAGTCTTCCTAAGGTCATATCAATCCTTTTTCATTGCAATTGATGTGATTCAAGTGAGCATAGGCATTACTTTTTGGATATGTTTTCAAGTTCTTGATGATGGCTTTTACAACTATTCAGCATTGGAGCTTTGCTGTTTTCTAGTTTGTTGAAAAGAGTGTTTTGGTATTTCGCATTGCTAGTTCAGAATGAAGCTTGTCTATTTGCTTGCATGCTATAACATCACTTGGATACTCTTGAACATTGAACTTTGTGTTTACATCAATCATTTTCTGTTTAAAGTTACAAATAAACATCACCCATTTTGCAAGTAATTAGAAACAAAATATGACACATGTAATATTTGAATCCTAACAATTGATGATCAGAATAGAATTTTCTGTTCTTTAAATGAAATAGTTTCTTTCTTTTTCTTTTAATTGCGATTCTTCATTTTTGCCAAGACAAGATAAAGGGCTTGTGATTTATCTGTTCTTTAAATGCAGTAGTTTATTTTTATTTTTTTCAATTGTGATTCTTCTTTTTTGCAAAGACAAAATAAAAGGGCTTGTTACTTGTGCACACAGGAAAAACTACTTCTAATATAGTAGGTACAACATTGCACTCTACACTCCTGCTGCTATTAAACAGATGTACTTACAGATTTCACATTTTTCCTACGCCAAACCTGTTCTGCCAGTCTTAAGCAGGAACATCTCACATTTTTCTTTGGTCAAAACTGTTCTGCCAGTTTTAAGAAGGAGCTTCGCTGATTTGCAGCTCTTGTATTTTAATTAGAAGCTATCATCAAACAAAAGAATAAATGAAGAAAATTAATAGAATATCATATATTGGCTTGCCAACAGCCACAGGCATCAGTGACTCCAATGAATCAGCCACCCTTAACTCTCCTACCATGATCGTCTATGATAGCCTTTTTATTAGATGTGTTTGGGTTAGGGTTAGTGTTTTCCATTCCATTATTACCGCCACTTCCTGCAACTGTGTCTTGATCAACCCTCTCTCTACTAAGATTGATTAGCATCTCTGCTGCATGTCCAATATTTTTCAATTCACAAGGATTCTCCTGATTTGTTCTTTTTCTACCCCTAAGACTCACCTCAGTAGTAGGATCTGTTATCTCAGAAAACACACTAGACAGAGATTAATTTGAGCTTGGGAAACACTTACATAAAGATTTTCAATTATTGCAAAGCCTGCACAATGCAAGAAAGGAAGTTAGCACAGAAAATATATCTAAAATTTAGTACATCACTTAAAAAGAGGTTTCAATATCCCTCATCATACTAAAACAGTATATGAGACTTTATCATATTACAAATTACTGTTGAATTAGTGAAAGATTGCTGTTAACACAACTCTATTCTTTGGTAGGGAAGGTTTAGCCTTAGAAGAAGATGGCTTCTTCCCACTAGAGGAGGGAATGTAATCAAGGTTAGTATTGTAATCATCATACCACCCCTCTGAATTTTCTTTAATTTACATCCCTTCACTTTCAAAAACCTCTTCAATTCGACACTTCCCACTCCCTCTCCTCTTTTTGTTTGAAACGGGAGAACGTGGAGCATTAACAATATATTTAGCTTTAATAAAGTAAAAAATGAGCAACATCAAACCCTCATGCAGAAAAGGGTTTCTAGGGTTCTTCCTAAAATCAAAATTCCTTCCTCCAAAGACATCAATAGATAAAACAAGAAGGAGAAAATATTATTGTGCTAAAAAAATTCAACGAAACAAAATGGTGACCATACAACACAGTATATCTACCACCTAGGTTGAGTAATATCATAACTACCATCACCACCTCTTGCCAGATAGGTTTGATTTTGGTCATATTGTACCTACCACAATCCAGTCTAACCATTTTAATGCCCTCTGTATCCTAGAGAAAATTTTGCTTGGTTGACTACAAGAGATTCTTATCTCTATAAAATTTCCCCCCTTCCAAAGACATCCCAATCACCTTTGTAATGAAGTCTTTGTTGATTGTGATATCCCTCCCAAATAAACTAAGAACACGCTTGTGTTAGGCATCCATGAAGTCTTTAGAGACATTGGATTTAAAACCATATAAAATTTCCATAAACTGAGTTACTCCACCCTTCTGTAGGATAGCCCAAACATTAGCGTTAAACTTTAGGTCACCATAGGAGAGTGGCTCTATTCTACACCTATCCCAACCCATCATTGAAAGCTTTTCCATAGCAAAGAGAAAATCACAAGAGCAGGGAAACAAAGCAACCAGAGACATGAACACCCAGAAAGTGTAGGAAACTGTCAAGAGTACCAAACACAATAATAGCAAGGATACTTAAGAAACCCAAATTTTAATGCCCATAACTTCTAGTAAAATTCGCATGTGTGAAGAGTCTAATCAACCAACTAGGATTATCAAACCCATGCAAACCAAGAGCCAAAAAGATGATGAATTTCCATGTGTTAAAGATATGTCATTATGAATCAAATTAATTAACTCAAATGGCAGGACATCATTTTCGTCTCATGACCTAGCATACACCACCTGGAAGTTAGCAACCTAATCAACAACATGATTCACCTCTCGAAAAGCATGCGAGATGTAGATTTCATCAAAATCCTAAATAAAAGCAAGGGCATCAAAAATTAATTTTTCAATAGTCCAAGAAGGTGTGGAATTATTTCTAAGACAATTAAAAATATCAAGGGAATCCCCTTCAATCCATAGCTTTGATATACCTTATCTCTTTCCAATTTAATACTCTGATAGGCTATAATAGGTATTCCATGTTCTGTTGTTCCTTCTACATATCTCAATATTCTCTTCCCCACTTTCTAGTGTGAGTCTTTTGGTGACTCCATAAATATTCAAATTATATTAACACTATATATTATAGTCGATAGCTTGTAACTATGAGGAACATCAAAATTCAAATGAGTCTTTAGGACATTAGTAGATCAATATTGAACCCCTAATCTTCTTTGCTAAGTTTACTTATAGTTTCAATTATATTTGGTGTTCAATTACAATTAATTATCTTGAATCTCCTTATCACATCCTTGACATATTTAGATTGAAAAATTAAAATATCACAAACTCTTTAATTCCAAATAATCTTATAATTCCTTAAAATATTATCTTTTCTAAAAACATAAAACCTCATCTAAAATTTTGTTTCATAACAATTTAAAATCATTCCAAGATAATTATCTTATTTCTCTTATTTTGTTATTCTGGATTCTCTTTTTCTTTTGCCCATCCCCTATCTTCTTTCTCCCATTCGTATGTTGGAGATAGCAATTATATCCTCCTCTCTCCACTTGTTCCCTCTCTTTCTCACTCCCTTTCTACTCTGTATTTCCTCCTACTGGTGGCCGCGTCTTCCTCCCTTCTCCTCCTCCTTCCCATCTGCCTCTCTTTCTAATCCCCTATGCGTATCACCTCTCCCACGCCCTTCACCTTTTTGTCCTCCTCCCCTCTAAACTTGCCATGCACTTCCCACTTACCTGTTTCTCCCTGCCACGCATTGGCTCTTCTCTTCCCACATGCATTTCATGGAGATTATCCTTGTTGTTATTCCTTCACTTGGTTCTCCTCTTCCCAACTTCTCCTTCCCTTTTTGCATGAGATCACCTCCTCTTCACATACATGCATCATGGAGAGATTTTTTTTTCTCTCTTTTTCCTCTCTAGCCTCCTCTACGGGCGCATGAGTTATTCTCAATTTAAAATAGAAATTCCCCTTCTCCCAAATACGGTTTTTTCCTTTTTCTCATATGTGCATGATAAATATATTTTCTTCCTTCTCCCACTTCTTTAACATGCATAAGATGGAGTCTTCAAGTCAATCCAATTCAAAGTTCACTCCTTTTTTTCTTCTTTTATTTCATGCGAAATTAATTGAGAGGTAATTGTTTTCTAACTATTTACTATTGTTCTCATTTCAATTTCAATCTAAAACGTATTGTTGTTTTCTTATTTCTATTAAATACTAAATTTAATATAAATATCTATTTAAAATTTTATTTCTACTTTCATTTATTATTTGCGAAAATAACAAATAAACCAATAACACAAATTTAAATTTTATATAAATAAATATTTTTTTCACAACAATAATCAAATTTCCATTTCAAAACAAACATATTCTTTTTCAATTACGTTCAATCAAATTCTTAGCCATTATAATAATTAAAATTAAACCATTTAGTCATGCAACTTACATTCTAATTAACTAAGTGGTGTGTGAGATTCCATCATCCTCATTAATGTCTAATGGCTAATATGAATCTACCTGATCAATGTTCTCGCCTTCATTCTCATTCACCTATTCATATGTTCACTTGCACTCAAATTCTCATCAGCAATGACAATCTCCACATTTCATAATAATGAATTTAAATCATTTCATTTGCATTTAAATTTAAATTTCAATTATAATCAATTTCAATTTCAATTTTAATTTTGATTTCAATTTTTATAATCATCTAACATAAACAAGTAAATCTCATTATTAATAATTGCAATTAAATAATTGATAAAAATCAGTATGTGAGATCCTTCCCCTCTTGGAAGAGACATTGTCTCGATATCTTATTAATCAATCACTAAGCATAGCATCTCAATTTGTAAAAAATAGTATCTCAATCATAATGAAATAATAACTAACATCATTTTTCTAAAATTATAAGCATAAGAAACTCATAGCAACATCCACGCTATCCAAGTTCACAACATGTGAATAAAAAAACAGAGTATCAAGTACCTCATGCGTTAAGAAAATACTAATCTAAGAAAGCAAATGAGGAAAATGATGGTCAATCATCAATGAATCCTCCCATGTAGCACTATCCTCAGTATAATAGTCCCACTAGACCTTGTATTGAGTACTATCCTAGTTAACGCTAGTCTATAAGCAATTGGATTAATAACTTTCAGTACATCAAAGAGTCCCACAAATCTCGGAGCCAACTTTGATGATTTCCCAAATACGTAAGATTTAGAAAACATTCATCCTATGCAATAATCTTGTCCTTTCTAGACCTTGCTTCAAGTGTCCTTACTATCACATAGCGAATCTCATATGCTTCTCACATACTTACTCTCCCAAAGAGCTTTATTCCACAAATACATCCAATATATAAAAATAACTATACTTAGTGATCAAAATTCATTGGTCCATGAATTTATCATTAGTATAACCCAAATGGAAGAGGAATTTCGATGTATTGTACACTACATCATGGGTCCAATCCTTTTCCTTTGTATTTATACTTTTAGACAACTCATAAATTGAGTCATCTGCCACTTACACATTCATTATCCTTACCATAAAGTACTTTCCCTTGATTACTTGTCTATCTTGAGCATAACCCTGCTCTGAGACACTTGTCAATTTTGATACTGCTCCACACATAAGTTTTGTTATGAATTAAGTTTCATCGGTCACTTTGATCTATTACTCATTTTTGACGTTTTATCAAGTCTATGGCTATATCCAAGAATTTTTCAGCTTTAATAGAGTTTCCTGTCTTTCCATATAATGGTCCAAACTTCAATTTTAGAATTTTACAAACCATTCAAGATTTAGTCCACCATTTTACTTATTTAACTAAAATAATATATTGCACATTTATTCAAATGAATGTCTCAAGGTATGATTTTGGTTTACACAACCCTATCATTATTTTCTAAACTGAAATAACCTTTAAAGTTTACTAAGCAACTACTTACAAACAATATATTATTTAGGACCAAAATCCTATAAGTCAAGTTTCCAAAAACTGTTGGTTTCTTTGATGATTCTATCCACTAGAACATTATGCTAATTCTACTAACAAAGACAAATTAATTTGTCTTGTGTTCTACTATTTTCCTTCTATAATCTCAAGAGAGTTACATGTCCTACCAATGATGACTTTTTGTCTTCATTTCCTGGCATACTAGACATTACCTTGCTACATTTTGTGCAGCTTCTTACTTTATCTTCTTCTAGATGATAGTGGATCCTCATCCAACAATTCCCTTTGTCATTATGGTGTCCTAACTCTGAGATTATTTTCCTTGTTCCATTCTCGAATCTTCCAAGTTTTGGACACATAGGTTCTTTTATATCCAACAATAGTCTATCCTTTGACTAAGTGATAACCTATTTTGATCTTACGCCATTATTAATCTCCATGTAAATGGTTATAGGTTTTGCAGAGATAATTCCCATTAACCTCAGGACATCCATACCATGGATTTGTCCTTGGATTATTTTCAAAGATGCAATTCATCTTTTAACTCAATCTAATTTCCTTGATTTAATCTGGGACTAATTTTTGAGTTAAAAAATTAATTTCATATCTAATCATCAAGCATGAAAATTTAACTCCATGATTTCTTAATTATATAGGAGAGCCTAACTTCAATATATCCATTTTGAGCACAAATAACAATTTTGATTTTCTTCTCCATAAGATTTTCAACATTTATTGCTAAGTGAAAATTCTATGATGTTCTGTCATGACAATAGATGCTTCCTTTTGAAAGTGCTTCTCTTTTATATAAGAGCTACTTAAAGTAAAGTCTTGTCAATAATACGGCTTCCTTTAACTTACTAGGCATCCCTCCTATGTTTCTATCCTTATAGAGTTTCATTATCTCAACTTATATTCAATCGCATGGGCAAATCTTAAACCCAATATTCCCTTCCAATTCTTAGGATGGAATCCTTAATTATTGACTAGTCCGATCAACATTGGACCCCTTATCTTCTTTGCTAACTTTACTTATATTTTAAATTACATTTGGTGTTGGATTACAATTCATTATCTTGAATCTCCTTATCATATCCTTGACATATTTAGATTGAAAAATTAAAATATCACAAACTCTTTAATTCCAAAATATCTTATAATTCCTTAAAATCTTATCTTTTCTAAAAACATAAAACCTCACCTAAAATTTTGTTTCGTAGCAATTTAAAATCATTCTAAGATAATTATCTTATTTCGCTTAACTTTTCAAGCATATTTAAATACACGAAAGTTATTTCATCTTATCCTTTTAAATTTTATTTATACCAAGAACATTTAGCTATTTAATTCTACAATAATATCACTATCTTTTTTGTTCTTTTTGTTTTGAAAATATTATCTCTCTGACAGTTTTGATTTTTCTAAAGCATTTTTAAATCTAAATAAAATATAAGTTTTTTGGTAAGAATCTTATATTTTATTGAAATAGATTTGAAACACATTGTTTCTTGTGTACATTTTTTCAAAGCACTAAATCAGAATTTCGAAAAGAAATCTACTGTCACTTTATAGTTTTCTATTAAGTTGTTGAATAATTCTCTGTTCATGTGTTTGTTTTATATAAGGAAAATATAATCTAGTGTTTGATCTTTCTTTTTCTAAATTTGATAAAATAGTGATATGTTTTCATTTGATAAATTTATTAAAAAAAGAAAATGGTTAAATTAAATATACTAAGATTGAGAATTTGGTAAATATGATTCCATTGAATGTACCTGACAATTTTTTGTTGCTATGTGTCCTCTAAATCTTGCAATGAATATTTTTCTTTCTATCGATTTTTCTCCTATAATTGTTCTTATGTTCTCTTCTTTCGTTGTTTTGGATTCTCTTTTTGTTCTTGCTTGCCCCTATCTTCTTTCTCCCATTCGTATGTTGGAGGTAGCAATTATTTCCTCCTCTCTCCACTTGTTCCCTCTTTTCCTCACTCCCTTTCTGCTTTGTATTTCCTCCTACTATTGGCCGCGTCTTCCTCCCTTCTCCTCCTCCTTCCCATGCAGCTCTCTTTCTACTCCCCTATGCGCATCACCTCTCCCACGCACTTCACCATTATGTTCTCCTCCCCTCTAAACTTTCCACGCACTTCCCACTTACCTATTTCTCCCTGCCGCTCATTGGTTCTTCTCTTCCCACATTCATATCATGAAGATTATCCTTGTTGTTTTTCCTTCACTTGGTTCTCCTCTGCCTGAATTCTCCTTCCCTTTTTGCATGAGATCACCTCCTCTTCACATACATGCATCATGGAGAGAGATTTTTTTTATCTCTATTTTTGCTCTCGAGCCTCCTCTACGGGTGCATGAGTTATTCTCAATTCAAAACAAAATCTTCCCTTCTCCCAAATACAAATTTTCCTTTTTTTCATATGCGCATGATAAATATATTTTCTTCCTTCTCCCTCTTCTTTAACATGCATAAGATGGAGTCTTCAAGTCGATCCATAAAATCATCTTTGATCTCCTGAAAAATGGTGGTCATAACTCAAAGTTCACTCTTGTTTTTCTTCCTCTATTTCATGCTAAATTAATTGAGAGGTAATTATTTTCTAACTGTTTACTAATGTTCTCATTTCAATTTCAATCTAAAATGTATTGTTGTTTTCTTATTTCCATTAAATACTAAATTTAATATAAATATCTATTTAAATATCTATTTCTACTTTCATTTATTATTTGTGAAAATAATAAATTAAACCAATAACACAAATTTAACTTTTATATAACTAAATAATTTTCTCACAACAATAATCAAATTTTCATTTCAAAACAAACATATTCTTTTTCAATTAAGTTCAATCAAATGCTTAGCCATTATAATAATTAAAATTAAACCATTTAATCATGCAACTTACATTCTAATTAACTAAGTGGTGTGTGAGATTCCATCATCCTCATTAACATCTAATGGCTAATATGACTCTACCTGATCAATGTTCTCGCCTTCATTCTCATTCACCTATTCCTGCATTCACTTGCACTCAAATTCTCATCAGTAATGACAATCCCCAAATATCATAATAATGAATTTAAATCATTTCAATTTCAATTTCAATTTTTATAATCATCTAACATAAACATGCAAATCTCATGATTAATAATTGCAATTAAATAATTGATAAAAATCAGTTTGTGACATCCTTCCCCTCTTGGAAGAGACATTGTCTCGATGTCTTATTAATCAATCAATAAGCATAGCATCTCAATCTATAAAACATAGTATCTCAATCATAATGAAATAATTTAACTAACATCATTTTTCGCAGATCATAAGCATAAGCAACTCATAGTAGAATCCATGCTATCAAAGTTCACAACATGTGAATAAAAATCAAGAGTATCAAGTATCTCATGCATTAAGAAAATACTAATATAAGAAAGCAAATGAGGAAAATGATAGTCAATCATCACTAAATCCTCCCATGTAGCACTATCCATGCAGTATACTGGTCCCATTAGACCTTGTAGTGAGTAATATCCCAAATGGAAGAGGAATGTCGATGTATTGTACACTACATCATGGCTCCAATCCTTTTCCTTTGTATTTATACTTTTACACATCTCATAAACTGGGTCCATTTGCCACTTACACATTCATTATCCTTACCATCAAGTAATTTCCCTTGATTACTTGTCTATCTTGAGCATAACCCTGCTCCTATACACTTGTCAATTTTGATACTACTCCACACTTAAGCTTTGTTATCAATTAAGTTTCATCGATCACTTCAATCTATTACTCCTTTTTGACATTTTATCAAGTCTATGGTTATATCCAAGACTTTTTCATCTTTAATAGAGTTTCCTTTCTTTCCATATAATGGTCCAAACTTCAATTTTAGAATTTTACAAATCATTCAAGATTTAGTCAACCATTTTACTTATTTGACTAAAATAACATATTGCACATTTATTCAGATGAATGTCTCATGGTATGATTTTGGTTTACACAACCCTATCATTATTGGCTAAATTGAAATAACCTTTCAAGTTTACTAAGAAACTACTTACCCATAGTATATTATTTAGGACCAAAATTCTATAAGTCAAGTTTCCAAAAACTGTTGGTTTCTTTGATGAGTATATCCACTAGAACATTATGTTAATTCTACTAACATAGACAAGTTAATTTGTCTTGTGTTCTACCATTTTCCTTCTAGAATCTCAAGAGAGTTACATGTCCTACCAATGATGACTTCTGGTCTTCATTTCTTGGCATACTAGACATTACCTTGCTACTTTTTGTGCAGCTTCTTACTTTATCTTATTCTAGATGATAGTGGATCCTCATCTGAAAATTCCCTTTGTCATTCTCATGTCCTAACTTTGACATTATTTTCCTCATTCCATTCTCGAATCTTCCAAGTTTTGGACACATAGGTTCTTTTATATCCAACAATAGTCTATCCTTTGACTAAGTGATAACCTATTTTGATCTTACGCCATTATTAATCTTCATGTAAATGGTTATAGGTTTTGCGGAGATAATTCCCATTTATCTCAGGACATCCATACTATGGATTTTATTTTGTCCTTGGATTATTTTGAAACATGTAATTCATCTTTTAACTCAATCTAATTTCCTTGATTTAATCTCGTACTAATTTTGGAGTAAAAAATTTAATTGCATATCTAATCCTCTAGCATGAACATTTAACTCCATGATTTCTTAATTATATAGGAGAGCCTCAACTTCAATATATATATTTTGAGCGCAAGTAACAATTTTTATGTTCTTCTTCGTAAGATTTTCATCATTTATTGCTAAGTAAAAATTCTATGATGTTCTGTCACGACAATAGATACTTCCTTTTGAAAGTGCTTCTCTTTTAATATAAGAGCTACTTAAAGTAAATTCTTGTCAATAATATGACTTCCTTTAACTTACAAGGCATCCCTCCTATGTTTCTATCCTTATAGAGTTTCATTATCTCAAATTATATTCAATCGCATGGGAAAATCTTAAACCCAATATTCGCTTCCAATTCTTAGGATGGAATCCTTAATTATTGACTAGTCCGATCAACATTGTACCCCTTATCTTCTTTGCTAACTTTACTTATATTTTCAATTACATTTGGTGTTGGATTACAATTCATTATCTTGAATCTCCTTTTCACATCCTTGACATATTTAGATTGAAAAATTAAAATATCACAAACTCTTTAACTCCAAATAATCTTATAATTCCTTAAAATATTATCTTTTCTAAAAACATAAAACCTCATCTCAAATTTTGTTTCGTAGCAATTTAAAATCATTACAAATTAATTATCTTATTTCACTTAACTTTTCAAGCATATTTAAATACAAAAAAGTTAATTAATCTTATCCTTTTATATTTTATTTAAACCAAGAACATTCAGCTATTTAATTCTGTAATAATTTCACTATCTTTTCTCTTTTTTTTGTTTTGAAAATTTTATCTCTTGACAGTTTTAATTTTTTTGAAGCATTTCTAAATCTAAATAAAATATAAGATTTTTTGTAAGAATCTTATATTTTATTGAAATAGATCTGAAACATATTGTTTCCTGTGTACATCTTTTCAATATACTAAATCAGAATTTCCAAAAGAAATCTACTGTCACTTTATAGTTTTCTGTAGATACCGAAAATTGGTCTAGGCTTGCGAGTACATATTCGACATAATTTTCTATAGTCCATGGTCTTGATTAAATAATTTTTATTATTTAATTAACCTTTCTAACACATATTTCCTCTATTAATTAAATACCCTTTTTAATTAAGTCATTAATTAATTATTAATCTTTATTCAACTTGATTAATTAAATAAACCATATTTATTTAATTATGTCGCTAACTAATCAATTCCCCGTTTATCTATAAATTAAATATTTTATTGTTTAATTACCCCCTTTATCATACTTTTCCAGCTATAATTAATAATCTTTATTTAATTATTCATTTAACCCCTTTATCTATAATTAAATATTTATTATTTAATTATTCATATTATCCTTTTCAACATTCAAATTAAATAAATTATCTTTATTCATTTAATTAAATCTTCTATTTTTGAATGTTGAATTAAATTAACATTTAATTCATATTTAATTCACATTCCTCTATCATTCAGTTATCTAAGTCATTCACTCACCTTCTAGATCGAGATCTATTTTTAGTTCTCTAGTAATCTCTAGATTCAACATCTGATTGTCTCTGAGAGAGGACTCTCTGTCACAACTAGTCGATTAACTAGTTCCAACTCATATGCATGATTTGTTTTATTAATTAAATATTTTTATTTAATTAATTAAATCAAGTTGGCATTCAAATGCATTATTCTTTAACTTCTAACTTTGACTTTTGCATACAAAGTCTATTTCTTCTATTTTTGGAGATTAAGATCTTGAACTTGTGTTCTAACTCACGTTCTAACTTAGTCTCTATCTTCAGTCTTTCCTAAACTCATGTTCTAACTTGCATTCTAACTCACATTCTATCTGAGACTGAACTCACATCACATGGCATTCATCAATCTCATCCGTCGATCTCTCTTTCAATCTAAACCGATCGTTCGAAAACACAAAATCTATAAAATGGCCTATCATAATCATTATTCCTCCTCTCCGAAATCACATACTTTTGAGAAGAGATTCAACTTTGATATTTTTCTTAGACACTTGACAAAACTATACTTGCATTCAAACACAAAAATTTGAGGGCAAGAATACTAAAAAGGCAAAATGGAGAAGAACAATCAAGATAATTCGAAGGGATGAACGCATATTCAGTGATATCATTTTGGTTTTATTAGTTTAGTTTATTTCCTCATTATTTGTTGTTAGATTTTAGATTTTAGATTAGGATTTAACTTTGTTTATCTAGTCATGCTATGCAGAAAAATTCTGATGTTATGCATCTGACTTCCTGTGACGCATGTGACTTTGTGTGATGCATTTGCGGCTTTCTGCACCGCATTTGACTGGTAAAAAAAAAATTCTTGGTTTTTAAAATTCTATGTTATGCATTTGACTTCCTGTGACGCATCCATCTTTGTGAGCCACATTTGTGGCTTTCTGTGATGCATCTGCATTCGTGAACCGCATCTGCTAAACTCTACACCGCATCTACCATCACACACCACATTCGCCTGTCAACAATTCCTGCACCGCAACTGCCTGTCAACATCGAGCCGCATCTATGGCTCCAGAAGCCGCATCTGCCTGGTAAAACTTCTTCACTTTTTTTATTCATTTCTGTACATCCATATTTTTTCAGTTTTCGCTTTTTGGGTTGTTTGGATTTTTCGCTAATGTTTTTTTCAGTTGTGTCAAGGTGGAATAACATAGTGTTTGCAAGACGAAGCATAGAAGACATTTAAAAACCTAAGGCAATTTTCTACAGGACGAAAGCTGAAGAACAATGAACTACTGATAAATTTGCATGCAGGACCTAATGCCTTTGTGTTAAATTCATTTATTTAAGCAATTTTTTGTTTGGTAGATAGAAAATCATCGTGTGGGATTAAAATGAATTGTTTGTTTGATAGATAGAAAATTGTCATTTGGATTAAAAAGAACCACTGTCTTCTTTGCTTGGTGCTTTGCATGTATCTGTAACCCTTACGATTCAGTACATTGAAGTATCCTCTCCCCTTGCGCAGTCATGTGATCCTGGGTGTAAGAGAAACAGTTGTTGACTCTAGAACTTGGGCCTGTCTTGGTGGGAAAAAGTACTCACCCCAAGACGACTCAGACCGGTAGCACGCTAAAGCCAAGTGACTTCTAGTCGGTATATAAAAGAGGATTCTTGGGGAAATCCCACGAATCACGTGAACTATTTCAACGAGATCGATAGAAATGGACTCTCACCGACATTGGATAGTGTCCCACAAACGGAATGCCCTTATTAAACACTTTGTTGTAGAGTTACCAAAATCTTACCTATTTGTTGGCGCAACAGGGTCAGCCTTGTGAAGCCATCTTACATATTTATGGTTTATGTGTGGAAATGAAATGTATGCCATGGGATTTTCATGGATACAATAGCTTGGCTGCCCCATATAAGTGAGTGTCATGGAGGGGAGCCAGTGGGGTCAAGCTACTAGTCATTCACCATACATATGCGTAGCTGGAGAAATCCAAGTAAGAATTCAACAAATATTGTCCTAAAAGCCTAGGTTGTACATGTTTTTGAGTCTTAAACAATCCTCCCATCACAAAATTGAAAATACATTGATTGCTATGTTTGTTGTTTGTTGTATTTGTCAAAATCTTGATCAAACAACTAGAGTCAATCAATAACTTTTGAGAAAATTTTAGCTGTCAAAAAATAGAGTCACAATTGTCAGTTTAATCGCTGCATATGTCATAGAGAGTCGCATCTATTAGGGGAAATACCACATCTGGCTGTCAAAAAATCCACTTTTCACAGTCTGCATATCACGAGTCGCAACTGTCACATCCTAAGTTGCATGTGTGCATGCAAGCTACATTTATCAGTTTTAAAACAACATGTGTCTAGGTAAATTGCATCTATTAGTTTCTGAACCGCATGTGTCTGAGTAAGCCACATTTGTCATAGGAAAAATCACAACTATCAGGAAAATTGCATATACTATCAAAAAAATGCATCTGTAAAATCCTGAACCGCAACTGTCTCGTGAACCACATTTGCTTGTCAACAGAAAACATCAAAAACTGTGAGCTGAGTCTGAAACATCATTGTCACTTTTTGCTTTAGGTTTTTAGTATCAACCTTTGATTAGAAACTAAAATTTTTTCTCAAAACTTTGCATCATTAGGTGTCATATACATATTAGTTACCATCATTAGGTGTCATATACGTCTTAGTTATCATCACTAGGTGTCATATACGTCTTAGTTACCATCATTAGGCGTCAAATATGTCTTAGTTACCATCATTAGGTGTCATATCCGTCTTAGCTACAGTAAAGGTCTTAATTACTATCCTTGTCATACAATCAGGTTCCTTGGTCAAAAACAAGTCTTTGCATGCATTTATTCCATTAGGTGGTAGGTTATACTCGTCTTAGACTCATTTATCATCATAATCTACTCGCATTTTGCATATTGTCCATCCTGTCGTATGTCATCTTAGTCTACATCTTTTTAGAACCATTTTAGCAATGTCATTTAGTGTCAAAAAAATCAAAAAACATAAACATAGGTCATATCCATTTTAGACATAGTGTGCATTACCCATTTTGAGCAAATTTTTCATGGTCAAAACAAGATCCCAAAAGAAACACAAAGCAATGTGTTGGAACTGTAGAAATTTTAAATTTTACAGCCTATTATATTTGTGAGATTCCATCATTAAAGCCCCTACATTAAGCATAAAGTCTCCTCATGTCATTAATTTGCCTATTCTATGTTGTTTGACCCTTCTTGAATTCACTTGTTCCCTTTTGTTTCATTAAAAGATCCCTATCGGCAAGACATGGTAGAATTCTTCTCGAGATGTGTTATCATTAACATATATTGGTTGCAGATAGTTGGTGGGATTTTGCAGAATGTTTCGGCAACTAAAAGACTCATACCGGCATATGTTGGAGCATCGTCATAACATCACAGCGAACTTAGTAAGTCTTGCCGACTGGAGTATGGAGGGGTCGTTTCGGCCTAACTAATAAGTATCGGCATGAAGTCATAGCGACATCCTTATGTCTTGCCGATTGACTTATATGCGAAGTATTTCGATGTGACTTAAAATCTTCGGGGAGAGTCTTGGCGAGGTCACATTTGTTTTGCCGAACTTGATGTAAGGAAATCTTGGGACTGCTGGAAAAGGTATTGGTGTCTTGCTGACTCGAAATATATACCGATGGAGATATGTATCGCTAAGAAAAGGATCCTTCGGTGTAAGCTTCATCGAGGTTCAAATGTTACATCAACGAAGTGGTTCGAGGTAAGTCTCAACGAATGAAAGAAGTCTATGAAGATGTTTTCGGTAAGACATTTGATATCGGTATGAGTCTTCCTGAAGCTTTATTGTCTTGCCGAAAATATAATTTCAGTTATAGTTTTTCAGTGAGACAGTTCAGAGGATATGCCAAAGTGTTAAGTTTTCGGCCAGAACGGTAAAGTTTCTTGGTAACCACAGTGTGAAGGGGATATATATCGGTGTGAGATGGTGGAATCTATGTGATGTCTCCCCGACTCAGAATGTTATGATGACATGTAAAATGGAGTAGTAGTTGTCATATTTGGAGTTTGAATTTCGATAAGACTATACTTTTGTCTTGATGAAAGGGTGTGATAGACGTTGAATATGATTTCGCCCCAGATTTGAAAATCTCTTATCGAAGGGACGTCTGATGCGACAGTGCCAGTTTCAAATTGATGTTCATTCGTGTTTCATTAATGGCGCGACCGAATAACACAGTAGGAATTGAATCATTTGTTTTATCCGAAATGATTGCAGAAGAGTTGGTGTGAGAAGCAGAGAACCAGGGCTATTCTCAATTTAAAAAGCTCAAAGTATAAGACTGTAAGTGATTATTTCTTGGCTCTTGTGTTTTCGATTATATAAATTTTAAAAATGGAGTCCTCTAGTTCTGGAAAGGGTAAAGGTAGAAAGCTGGGTGTGACCAGCTCATCAAAAGGAAAAAGGCAAAAGGTTGATACAGAACAGGAGGGCGTTGAGAGAAGATTAAATCAGGATCTTATTGACCAACTGCCTGGCTCGGGCCCAAAAGCAAGGAGATCTGCACAACTTAGGGCTGAGGTAGATAAATTGGATGACAAATGTAAGTTCATAGGTGATGTCTGGACTGCAATTAGGGGTTACGAGCTTTTCAATTTCCATTATCATAGAAGGCACCGTTTTGAACCAGTTTGCAACCCATGGAAATTGAATGTGGGGAAATTGGTATGCCCTAATGTCTTTGTGAATATGGAATTGGTAAAACTTCTTGCTGATAACTATGATCCAAAGCATAAGGCTATATGTGACCCATCCGGAAAGCCACAGATACGTGTATCCCGAGAAGCCCTAGGTGAAGTTTTCAAGCTAGAAGGGTTTTGTAATGAGGAAATCAATTGTGAAGAGTTGGAGAAAGAATTTTCATGAATGGATACAACATATAAGGGCTAGAGGTTGCCTATTCATAGGATTAAAAAGGGTAACAGTTCAGAACCATTACAAGATTCTGAGGGGCCTCCTTATCATGTAGATTTGTTTGAATCTTATATGAAGTATACATATTTTTCAGTATGTCAAGTATTGGGAATGGATGCCCCAGAGCTCATGTCAATTGTGCCAATGGTTATCATAGCAGATATCCAGTATCACAACTCCAGGCCATTTGATTATGCTTCATATATTGCCAAAGAGCTTGATTCAGGGTTGGTAGCCATAAAGAGTGGAGCTTCTATTGTTCATTTAAGGCATTATTCACTACTGATGCACTTAGTGTTGTATTATGGACAAGAGTTGGGAGTATGGCCATCAGAGATGAAGATTTCTCAGGTTGGAAAAGAGGGTGAAGCATTGCCTATTCAATTGTGGACTGCTATTTGGGATAGCAGGTTTGTTAACTCTAGTTTCATTCATTTTGAAGAGTATTTTGTGAAAACTTTATACAAATTGTATAGACATCCTTGTAATTACTCATTAACCCCTGAGATTAAGAGGTTTCTTCGGCCAAAGGATTTCAATGGGCCAATTGATCATAATTGGGGTGATTGGTACTGTTTGGAGGGAGCCACAATGATTAGGGTGTATGGGTTTGAGGATACTCCTTTTATTTTACCAAGGACAGTTCCAAATAGAATTGCTTATTTGGAGATTGTTAGGCAATTGGACTTTAGTAATGTGATGCTTTTTAGTTCATATGGGAAACAGGCTTTCATGCCTAGCACATTATGTTTTGGTGATTTCACTGTGTTAGCAAAGGAAGGATATAATTCAATTCTTGATAAATTGTTGCAATACAATATGAAAAGGGGACCACCTAGGAAGGATTTTGATCCTGAGGGGTATATCAACTCAGCTAAGGAGAGGATTAATTTTGGGAAGTATCATCATGTGCCTTATCTTTTTGATGATATGATCAGAAATCTGGATGAGGAAGAAGCTGAAGCTGTGGTTGAGAGTTATAATCAGGGGCTACAGGATACAGGATATTTGTCTTCTGGAGGTGAAGACATTTCAGCGTGTAAAGTACCACAGAGTATGACAGAGAAGATGTCTAGACAGAGGACTCAGAAATATGTTTGCCCGGTTAGGGAACAGAGTTTGGAGACGGGAGATACTGATGTGAGGCATATGGAGTATAGCTCATTTTTTTCAGATAATGAATTTATAAACTCTCCAGAATTCAAATTATTCTTGTACAAACAGAAAGGAAAAGAAATAAGGGAAGGAGTTGGTTCAATCACTTCTGGGAATGAGGAGCAGCTTCTGGACCAATTACGAAGATGTGTAGATGAGGAAATGGCAAATATGACTCCTGAAAAGGGGACGAAAATGTTGGAGAATGCTGGAGTAATGATTTTCCCTCGTCTTGATTTAAATTCTGCATTAGTATTTGATAGTTTTCTGAAGGATACTAACACTGTGCATAATTTGGATAAGGATAAGGTAATGGAGGTATATGCAGGATCAAAATTTAACACTGATGAAGGTTCATTAATGATATGGGCTTTGTACCCATCTCATAGGAAATCAGTGGTGATTGATACTGAAAAGGCATTTGGTCATGTCATGACCTTAAAGGTTGGAGAGGTAGACCCTGTGGTTACTGCAGAAATTGGTATTGATATTGCCAAATTGAATAAAGCACAGATTCAGGCGTTGATAAGGGAACGAGAGATGTATAAAGCAAGTAATGAGAGACTGCTCAGAGAGAATGATAGGTTGAAAGATTTGGTAGGTGTTCCTGCAATGCCAACCAAAATGCTTACTCAAGGAGAAAGTTCCCAGACAAAAGAACATTGGGTTGGATCGAGTGCTTATAATCAAGGAAGGTGTGATGCTATTACAACAATTGTAAAGAAGCGGCAGGTCAATTTGACATCTTGGCTGAATCAGTTGTGGGGAAGGTTTTCCTCTACTATGAATGCAATAAAGTAGCATGAGAGGATGAAGGAATGGGTAATGGATAAATTTCAAGAATTGACCATGCGTAACGAGGTTGGTAGCACTGCAACTGAAGGAGCAAATAATATTATCAGTCGTCATCAAAAGTTTTATGATGAGTTGCTCGGGGACAAAAATGGATTGACTGAAGCTGCTAATACAGTTATGGTTACACTTTTTGATGCTAAAGGAGAAGTCAAGGATGCTGCTATGTGGAGGAACGAGTGTGGTGCGATGCTGAAAGAGGTTATGAAGACATCCTCTACGGAAGATACATCTCTAGAAGACGTGAGTGAGCAGGTGGAAGATATGATTAAAATGGAAACCGCAATTCGGAATGCCGTTGAAGATGCGGATACTTTTAATCGTCAAGATTACCTGGATTACCTTGCTACAACTCACTTATGGTTAACAAGGGCTTAATTGTCTTCATAGCTTTTCGTATTCTGTTTAATCTTATTTTCTGAAGGGACGCGTTCTTTCATATTCTGCATGTATAAAAGCCTCTTTCAAGAGACAAAAGAGGAGGCTTTTTGTAAAAAAAAAAGGGGGATAAGACTGTTAGCGTATGTAAAATGATGGAGATATCAAAAGAACAGAATTTTTAATATAATGGCGTAACATTTTCTGGCATCAATTTTTTTATGGTAATTATTGATTAGTGTTATTGAGGTTCTCTCCTTATTTTGTGTTTCCTGGTTGTTTGGATTTATGTAAACAAGTTTTTACACCATTCATCAATGCACATTTGTTGTATTCGTATGATCAATTCATTGATTCTTTCCAGCAAAGATTAAAATTCTTTGCGTTGATCATAATAAATAGGGAATATAAATTGGGATTATTAAGAAGAAACTCAGTGATCAGAAATGGTATGTTTATACAAGTTATAAACCAAATAAAATACTAAACAGCTTGAATGTTTGCCACTGAAATAAACCCGTCTTTGAAATTTTCTTGACTCCGTAAATCCCATAAGGCACTGGTCTTACTTCTCAGTTCAAGTTTCATTCACATTCTCCACGTTTGTTAAGTTTTTAGTCTATCCTTTTCAAATATTGGTATGTACTAATCATTAAATCCAGTGTTAATTCATTTCAGAATTGCCTTTGTAGATTAATTGAATAAGATTGAGCTTTCTTGAGTCAATTGGGTATACCCACCTAGGTTCAGCATTACCTAAAGAGTAGAAGGTTGAGTTTTCTTAACCTTGTCTGTTACCCTAAAGCGTATCAAGAAGTTGGCATCTTCTTGAGGCATATAGCCTGCGTTTTTGAGAGATAACAAATTGGCGACTCTAGTGGGGACAAATAAAGAATCTGTGCCTTAATCATAGAGTTAAAAGTCCTATGTACAGACTCCACTGGGAATCATAAGTAACATTCTTTTTCTCACTTTTAAAGAAAAGGGTGAGTGGCGACTCTAATTTGAAGTATTGCAGTATGAATGGAAGAAGATCTCTATTTAAAGGGGGTCATTCTGGAGCTCCTCCTAATGATGGAAGATGGGTGCACAAAGATAATAAAATCGATAAAGGCAAAGAAAAAAGTGATGATATGTTCTTGATAAATAAAGATAAGTTATCAATGCCTTTTGGTAGAAAATGCTTTGACAATTCATCTGAAGAGCCTTGTACACCAGAAGAGTAGAGAAATCCTTTTTACAACCCCCAGAAACAAGCTGAATTTGAAGCTGGGTTTGAAGCAGAAAGACTCAGAGTTCAATATGAATATGATCAAAAAATGAAAAATAATCAGGAAGAACTTACTAATCAGGAAGTCAATCAAGAAGATTACGAATCTTTAACATATGATGAAATTAAAGCATGATTTTAGTCTCAAAAAAAGGAGAGGGAAGAGCAAGAAAAGGCCCAGATGATTCAGGCAATAAAGGAGTTTAGACTACAGAAAGCTCAGAATATTCCTCATGGGTTGGGTTCTTCTCCAAGGTATATACCACCCCATAAACTGAATACTCAAGGTGCTGGGCATTTTCAAATACCAAAGATCCCTCAATATCAAATGGGGAATCCACATAGACAGCCAAACCCTCCACCACCTATTCCCCCACAATATATGAATAATTACCCACGACCTGGTCAACATCATGTGCCACAACAGAATTTACAATATAATAATCCTATGTTTCAGTATCAGTATGCCACTATGATCAGACAGTTTGATTTGGCAGGGTTTCAGTTGTGCCCTTATCCTATGGATGGCTCTTGGAGAAGTTCGGTACCAAAATTTACAGGGAGCAATGCAATCACTGCTGAGGATCATTTGAGGAGTTTCAATGCTTTTATTCAGGATTTGGATATACCATATGAAGATCTGCATATGAGGTTGTTTATGATGTCCCTTATTGAGGAAGCTAGGGATTGGTTTAATAGCTTGGCAACAGCTTCTATTTATTCTTTTCAGATATTTCAAGATCAGTTCCTTGAACAATTCGGGAATCTGAGTGCACCAGATGTTGCTCTCCATGAACTAATGCGAATTCAGAAAGGTCAAAATGATTCAATTTTTGATTTCAATAGAAGATTTAATAAATTATAAAATAGAATTCCCCCGGGATCAAAATTACCAGATTCTGTGGCATTGAGTGTTTACCTGAATGCATTCGACCCCAAAACAGGGTATGAGTTGAGAAACAGGTTCCCAAGGGACTTGGCTGAAGCACAAAAGATGGCACTAATAATTGAGAACAATAGAAAAGCTGCAGGGATAATGAATAAAAGAGACAACCCTAAACCCCTCCAGCGAAACAATAATTATCAATACAAGCAGGAGAACACATACAGGAGGGATAGGCCTAGGCTGCAAGATATGCCTTACAATACAAACTGGAAGGATGGAAAACCTATGATAGACAAGTTCAGGGATAAGGAAACTCCTGACCCATTAAGAAAGAATGGAACTTATATGGTGAACAACAATTATTTTTGTGAAGTATGTAACAAGCCACACTCCCCTGAATATTGTGTTGTAGCACAGAAAATGCAAGAGGAGGGAGAGTTAGTGGCAGACAGTGGAGAAGATCACAAGGTCTACTTGACTTCAAATGCTCTTCAAAACATTGAAGAAAGATATTCGTCTTTAGAAGAGGGAGGTTATGAATATGATGTTATGGAGCAAAGGTACAAAATTCATATGGCTGAGCAACAGGTCTTTTCTGATTCTGAGGATGATTGTGTAGAGCCACAACATGTTGAGGCTCATGCTTTTAATAATGTGAGAAGACTGATTGATGAGGAGATAAAAAAATTAACTATTTCTGCAGTTGAAGAAGCGAAGAGTAAGTACTGGTTGAGAAATAGGACCGTAAATGAGAAGGAAGGTGTCCCTAGGGGTATCTTTATGAAAGATCAAAAGGCTACACAAGGAATGTAGAGGAAAAATGAAAACAAACAACATGAAGAAAGTAAACAAGATCCTAGTCAAAAGGATGAAATAAAAGAATTAGATAAAGAAGTTCAAAGGACAGATCTGCCAGGTAAGAAGGAGGAGAACAAAGGAGAAATGTTAGAACAAAAGAAAATGAGTAAAACTGAAGGTTCTTCTTTTGAATTTACTCAAGCATTATCTCAGGTAAAAATGTATGTCCCACTTCTTGAAATGATGAAAATTAAGGAATACAGGGACAATGCAGTGCAATTGATAACAAATGAAGTTGAAAAACATTTGGCTTCTGAAAATAAAATGACTGTCAAAAATAAACAGGATAAAGTAAATATTCCAGAGATTTGTTTAAATAATGCATTGACAAGTCCACCACTGGTTGATCCTTTCTTTACAACATTACTCATAAATAACAAATTGTTGAGGAATTGCATGATAGATTCCGGTGCTGCAATAAATATTATGCCAGTAGGAGTGATAAAGCAGTTGGGTATGTGGGTGGACACATATGAAGGGAAATGTTATGCAATGGATAACCGATCTGTTCCTGTGGTAGGTATAATGAAAGATGTAGAAGTCAAGTTAGCTGCTTATCCTCAGGTGGCTTACAATATTGATGTAACAGTGATAGACACTCCTCCTCAATTCGGTATGATTTTATCAAGGCAATGGACGACAGCCATTGGTGGAAATGTCCAGTTCGACCTCTCTTATGCAACAATTCCGGTGAATGGCCAAGAAGTGAAATTATACAGAGAGCCAAGAATGAATCAGCTTATTGACTATGTGCCGTAGGATCAGGTCAATTATTTTTGTGATGTTGACCTTGGGAGTTTTAATATAGAGCCAACACAACCGGAATTAACTAATAGTGATCCTATTGAGAAGCATGCTATACAGAATAATGATGGTATCTGGAAAATATATTTCGATGGAGCATGTAATCAAGAAGGAAATGGAGCTGGGATAGTATTTGTTTCACCTAAAGGTATTACATTTAAGTATTCATTCCTGTTAACTTTTGAATGTACAAATAATGTAGCAGAGTATGAAGCTCTATTAACAGGATTAAATATAGCAGTAAAACATAAAATAAAATTGCTTGTTGTCCTGGGAGATTCAGAATTAGTTGTCTCACAAGTTAAGTCAAAGTATACAGCAAAAAACAAAAGGTTAAAGCAATACAAAAATGTTGTATGGGACACCATTGAGTTGCTGGATGCCTTTTCAATTGAATGGGTAGATAGGTCTAAATATATAATGGCAGATTTTTTAGCTAATGTAGCACTGAAGAAAGATGATATTACCTTGGCTGGAGTATCACAAATTGAACTCAAGACTAGACCTGCTATACCTGATAATGTGTACAATTGGCAAGTTTTTGATGATGATAATGATCTGTTAAAATTCCTTCACTGCATAGATCAGTATGAAGCCCAGGAGATTGACTTTAATGCCTTTGTTGAAGAAATTGATGGAAAAAAAACAATATTTGGGAGAGAAGTTTTATAGCTGAAAACCAATAAACTCCCTAAAGGGCTAGTGGCACTTGAGAGGGTATATGATGGAAATGATCGATCTTTTGTGAAACAGACACCAGTTGGAAAAAATTATATTGAAGAAATTAATTTGGGAACTGAAATGGCGCCAAAAAGGGTATACATAGGTAAAAGGATAAGTCCCATGATTAGAAAAATGCTGGTGGAGTTATTGAGAAAATATAAACATGTATTTGCTTGGTCTTATGAAGATTTAAAAGCATACAGAGAAGATTTGTTCCAACATGAAATACCGTTGAAATCAGATGCGAAACCATTCAGAGAAAAACAAAGACCGATAAATCCAACTCTGGGGCCTAAAATGCAGGAAGAATTAACAAAACTCAGAGATGGTGGAATTATTAAACCTATTAGACATTCGACATGGGTTTCAAATTTGGTCCCTGTCAGAAAGAAAAATGGAGATATCAGATTATGTGTGGACTTCAGAAATCTGAATATAGCATCCCTTAAGGACAATTATCCTTTGCCAAATATGGAGGCTGTACTGCATAAGGTGACAGGTTGTGAATTGCTATCTATGATTGATGGATTTTTCGGGTATAATCAGATTAAGGTTAAAGAATCTGAACAATACAAAATAACATTCACGACCCCTTGGGGAACATATGTTTATTTAAGAATGCCATTTGGTCTTACAAATGCAGGAGCGACTTTTCAGAGAGCCATGGATGTGGCATTTGCTGATTTAATAAATATTCTCATGGTGGTATATCAAGATGACCTTACTGCTTATTCTAAGAAAGCTGAAGATCATGTTCATCATTTGGAGAAGGTATTTATAAAAGCTCTTGAATATGGAATTAGTTTAAACCCTAAAAAATGTAATTTTGCAGTCACAGAGGGTAAACTTCTAGGACATATTGTTTCAAAGGAAGGAATCAGGATAGACCCTGAGAGAGTTGAGGCCATTGACAAAATACCTATCCCTAAAAATGTCAAAATGATATAGTCGTTCTTTGGACAAATAAATTTCATTAGGAGATTTGTTCCTAATTTTGCTGAGATTGTTAAGCCCATAGCCAAAATGTTGAAAAAGGGACAAAAGATAGATTGGATTGCAGAGGCTTTGGATGCTTTTGTAGATATTAAATGAGCTATCAAGGAGGCTCCTGTACTCAAATCTCCTGATTTCTCAAAACCTTTTCAGATTTTTTTGTTTGCCTCTATGCACACTGTTGCAGCTGTTATGTTACAAAAAAATGAGGACGGTCATGAACAACCTATATCCTTTTTCAGTAAGTCATTGCAGGGATCAGAATTGAAGTATGACATAATGGAAAAGCAAGCGTTTGCACTGGTGAAAGCTGTAAAACATTTTAGACCGTATCTTGTTGGAGCTAAGGTAGTTGCTTATGTTCCTCACTCAACAGTCAAAGATATTCTGACACAGTCTGAAGTAACGGGCAAAAGATGTAAGTGGATTAATAGAATCCAGGAGTTTGCTATAGAGGTGCAGATTACTAAGTTAATCAGAGGTCAAAGCTTGGCTAAATTAATGGCAAAAACAAATATTGAAGCAAATCAGGTTTGCAATGCTGAAAAGGAGAATCTAATTGCAAGCATTGAACATACTCATTGGTATACAGACATTGTGTATTATCTTAAATACATGAAGTGTCAAGAACAAATGAATGATAACCAGAAAAGAACATTGAAGTTATAGGCTTCTAAATATGTTTTTATGAATGGAGATTTATTTTGGAAAAACAGGGATGGTATATTGTTGTTGTGTCTCGATGAATCTCAGTCTCAGCATGTCTTAGGTGAAATGCATGAAGGAGTTTGTGGAGGGCATTACTCAGCAAAAACAACTGCTCAGAAGATTCTTAGGGCAGGATATTATTGGCCGAAAATCTTTAATGACTCTTTTTTGCATGTAAGGAAATGTGAGGCTTGCCAGAAATTCTCTGGAAAGTTGAAATATCAGGGAGCCTTGCCACTTCGGGCCATCCAGGCTGATGCCCCTTTTCATCAATGGGGAATTGATTTCATTGGGGAAATACTAGAAAAATCAAGTGGTGGGCATAGCTGGATATTAGTTGCCACCGATTATTTCACTAAGTGGGTAGAGGCTATTCCAACCAAATAGGCTACAAGTAAGGTGGTAACACGGTTCTTGATGGATAATATCATTACTAGATTCGGTGCACCAGCAAGATTAATCACTGATAATGGAATGTGTTTTAGATCAGATGAATTCAGGAGTTTTTGTAGCACATATGGTATTAACATATCTTATGCAGCTCCTTATCATCCACAAGCCAATGGATGATAGGAAATCCTTATGTCTTGTCAATTGACTTATATGCGAAGTATTTTGATGTGACTTAAAATCTTCAGGGAGAGTCTTGGCGAGGTCAGATTTGTTTTGCCGAACTTGATGTAAGGAAATCTTGGGACTGCTGGAAAAGGTATTGGTGTCTTGCTGACTTGAAATATATACCGATGGAGATATGTATCGCTAAGAAAAGGATCCTTCGGCGTAAGCTTCATCGAGGTTCAAATGTTACATCGACGAAGTGGTTCGAGGTAAGTCTCACCGAATGAAAGAAGTCTATGAAGATGTTTTCGGTAAGACATTTGATATCGGTATGAGTCTTCCTGAAGCTTTATTGTCTTGCCGAAAATATAATTTCAGTTATAGTTTTTCGGTGAGACAGTTCAGAGGATATGCCGAAGTGTTAATTTTTCGGCCAGAATGGTAAAGTTTCTTGGTAACCACAGTGTGAAGGGGATATATATCGGTGTGAGATGGTGGAATCTATGTGATGTCTCCCCGACTCAGAATGTTATGACGACATGTAAAATGGAGTAGTAGTTGTCATATTTGGAGTCTGAATTTCGATAAGACTATACTTTTGTCTTGACGAAAGGGTGTGATAGACGTTGAATATGATTTCGCCCCAGATTTGAAAATCTCTTATCAAAGGGACGTCTGATGCGACAGTGCTAGTTTCAAATTGATGTTCGTTCGTGTTTCATTAATGGCGCGACGGAATAACACAGTAGGAATTGAATCATTTATTTTATCCGAAATGATTGTAGAAGATTTGGTGTGAGAAGCAGAGAACTAGGGCTATTCTCAATTTAAAAAGCTCAAAGTATAAGACTGTAAGTGATTATTTCTTGGCTCTTGTGTTTTCGATTATATAAATTTTAAAAATGGAGTCCTCTGGTTCTGGAAAGGGTAAAGGTAGAAAGCTGGCTGTGACCAGCTCATCAAAAGGAAAAAGGCAAAAGGTTTATACAGAACAGGAGGGCGTTGAGAAAAGATTAAATCAGGATCTTATTGACCAACTGCCTGGCTCGGGCCCAAAAGCAAGGAGATCTGCACAGCTTAGGGCTGAGGTACAGCTTAGGGCTGAGGTAGATAAATTGGATGACAAATGTAAGTTCATAGGTGATGTCTGGAATGTAATTAGGGGTTACGAGCTTTTCAATTTCCATTATCATAGAAGGCACCGTTTTGAACCAGTTTGCAACCCATGGAAATTGAATGTGGGGAAATTGGTATGCCCTAATGTCTTTGTGAATACGGAATTGGTAAAACTTCTTGCTGATAACTATGATCCAAAGCATAAGGCTATATGTGACCCATCCGGAAAGCCACAGATACATGTATCCCGAGAAGCCCTAGGTGAAGTTTTCAAGCTAGAAGGGTTTTGTAATGAGGAAATCAATTGTGAAGAGTTGGAGAAAGAATTTTCACGAATGGATACAACATATAAGGGCTGGAGGTTGCCTATTCATAGGATTAAAAAGGGTAACAGTTCAGAACCATTATAAGATTCTGAGGGGCCTCCTTATCATGTATATTTGTTTGAATCTTATATGAAGTATACATATTTTTCAGTATGTCAAGTATTGGGAATGGATGCCCCAGAGCTCATGTCAATTGTGCCAATGGTTATCACAGCAGATATCTAGTATCACAACTCCAGGCCATTTGATTATGCTTCATATATTGCCAAAGAGCTTGATTCAGGGTTGATAGCCATAAAGAGTGGAGCTTCTATTGTTCATTTAATGCATTATTCACTACTGATGCACTTAGTGTTGTATTATGGACAAGAGTTGGGAGTATGGCCATCAGAGATGAAGATTTCTCAGGTTGGAAAAGAGGGTGAAGCATTGCCTATTCAATTGTGGACTGCTATTTGGGATAGCAGGTTTGTTAACTCTAGTTTCATTCATTTTGAAGAGTATTTTGTGAAAACTTTATAAAAATTGTATAAACATCCTTGTAATTACTCATTAACCCCTGAGATTAAGAGGTTTCTTCGGCCAAAGGATTTCAATGGGCCAATTGATCATAATTGGGGTGATTGGTATTGTTTGGAGGGAGCCACAATGATTAGGGTGTATGGGTTTGAGGATACTCCTTTTATTTTACCAAGGACAGTTCCAAATAGAATTGCTTATTTGGAGATTGTTAGGCAATTGGACTTTAGTAATGTGATGCTTTTTAGTTCATATGGGAAACAGGCTTTCATGCCTAGCACATTATGTTTTGGTGATTTCACTGTGTTAGCAAAGGAAGGATATAATTCAATTCTTGATAAATTGTTGCAATACAATATGAAAAGGGGACCACCTAGGAAGGATTTTGATCCTGAGGGGTATATCAACTCAGCTAAGGAGAGGATTAATTTTGGGAAGTATCATCATGTGCCTTATCTTTTTGATGATATGATCAGAAATCTGGATGAGGAAGAAGCTGAAGCTGTGGTTGAGAGTTATAATCAGGTGCTACAGGATACAGGATATTTGTCTTCTAGAGGTGAAGACATTTCAGCGTGTAAAGTACCACAGGGTATGACAGAGAAGATGTCTAGACAGAGGACTCAGAAATATGTTTGCCCGGTTAGGGAACAGAGTTTGGAGACGGGAGATATTGATGTGAGGCATATGGAGTATAGCTCATTTGTTTCAAATAATGAATTTATAAACTCCCCAGAATTCAAATCATTCTTGTACAAACAGAAAGGAAAAGAAATAAGGGAAGGAGTTGGTTCAATCACTTCTGGGAATGAGGAGCAGCTTCTGGACCAATTACGAAGATGTATAGATGAGGAAATGGCAAATATGACTCCTGAAAAGGGGACGAAAATGTTGGAGAATGCTGGAGTAATGATTTTCCCTCGTCTTGATTTAAATTCTGTATTAGTATTTGATAGTTTTCTGAAGGATACTAACACTGTGCATAAATTGGATAAGGATAAGGTAATGGAGGTATATGCAGGATCGAAATTTAACACTGATGAAGGTTCATTAATGATATGGGCTTTGTACCCATCTCATAGGAAATCAGTGGTGATTGATACTGGAAAGGCATTTGGTCATGTCATGACCTTAAAGGTTGGAGAGGTAGACCCTGTGGTTACTACAGAAATTGGTATTGATATTGCCAAATTGAATAAAGCACAGATTCAGGCGTTGATAAGGGAACGAGAGATGTATAAAGCAAGTAATGAGAGACTGCTCAGAGAGAATGATAGGTTGAAAGATTTGGTAGGTGTTCCTGCAATGCCAACCAAAATGCTTACTCAAGGAGAAAGTTCCCAGACAAAAGAACATTGGATTGGATCAAGTGCTTATAATCAAGGAAGGTATGATGCTATTACAACGATTGTAAAGAAGCAGTAGGTCAATTTGACATCTTGGCTGAATCAGTTGTGGGGAGGGTTTTCCTCTACTATGAATGCAATAAAGGAGCATGAGAGGATGAAGGAATGGGTAATGGATAAATTTCAAGAATTGACCATGCGTAACGAGGTTGGTAGCACTGCAACTGAAGGAACAAATAATATTATCAGTCGTCATCAGAAGTTTTATGATGAGTTGCTCGGGGACAAAAATGGATTGACTGAAGCTGCTAATACAGTTATGGTTACACTTTTTGATGCTAAAGGAGAAGTCAAGGATGCTGCTATGTGGAGGAACGAGTGTGGTGCAATGTTGAAAGAGGTTATGAAGACATCCTCTGCGGAAGATACATCTCTAGAAGATGTGAGTGAGCGGGTGGAAGATATGATTAAAATGGAAACCGCAATTCGGAATGCCGTTGAAGATGCGGATACTTTTAATCGTCAAGATTACTTGGATTAGCTTGCTACAACTCACTTATGGTTAACAAGGGCTTAATTGTCTTGATAGCTTTTCCTATTCTGTTTAATCTTATTTTCTAAAGGGACGCGTTCTTTCATATTCTGCATGTATAAAAGTCGCTTTCAAGAGACAAAAGAGGAGGCTTTTTGTAAAAAAAAAAGGGGGATAAGACTGGTAGCGTATGTAAAATGATGGAGATATCAAAAGAACAGAATTTTTAATATAATGGCGTAACATTTTCTGGCATCAGTTGTTTTATGGTAATTATTGATTAGTGTTATTGAGGTTGTCTCCTGGTTGTTTGGATTTATGTAAACAAGTTTTTACACCATTCATCAATGCACATTTGCTATATTCGTATGATCAATTCATTGATTCTTTCCAGCAAAGATTAAAATTCTTTGCGTTGATCATAATAAATAGGGAATATAAATTGGGATTATTAAGAAGAAACTCAGTGATCAGAAATGGTATGTTTATACAAGTTATAAACCAAATAAAATACTAAACAGCTTGAATGTTTGCCAGTAAAATAAACCCGTCTTTGAAATTTTCTTGACTCCGTAAATCCCATAAGGCACTGGTCTTACTTCTCAGTTCAAGTTTCATTCACATTCTCCACGTTTGTTAAGTTTTTAGTCTATCCTTTTCAAATATTGGTATGTACTAATCATTAAATCCAGTGTTAATTCATTTTAGAATTGCCTTTGTAGATTAATTGAATAAGATTGAGCTTTCCTGAGTCAATTGGGTATACCCACCTAGGTTCAGCATTACCTAAAGAGTAGAAGGTTGAGTTTTCTTAACCTTGTCTGTTACCCTAAAGCGTATCAAGAAGTTGGCATCTTCTTGAGGCATATAGCCTGCATTTTTGAGAGATAACACAATGACAGACCCCAACGAATTCATCAATCCATTTGGAAACCAACCATCAGGAAGTAAATGACCACACCAACCTTTGCTAGAAAAACATGTCACTAGAGACACGCATGGTCAGATTTACATGGAAGACATAGATGCAGTTGTCCAAGATCCTGAATTCGCATCCTTTATGGATGAATGTTTGCTAAATGATCCTTAATGTTATCTAGCAAAATTGCTAGCAAATGGTGCTAAACTACCCATAGGATTTGATATTCGTACATTGCAATCATAATCAACCCAACCATCCCAAACTACAACGTTAACTATCTCTATTCTCCAAATAACTGCAGCGATACCAATAGGTATACCAACCCAAACATCATCAATTGTAAACACAATCCCTTTTAACATTACACAAGGTTTACAATTCACTGCGGGTGCAACTTCTTCCAACCCCTTTGGCACCAACACGACTGCTAAGAGATCCAAAGTTGGTGGGAATATACCTATACCAAACCAAATCATTTAGACAAGAAGCATCCCTATACAAAATCAGACAATTTAGATAGGAAGCATTCTGATACCAACTCAGACCATTTAGATAGGGAATATCCCTATCCCGAATCAGAATATTTTGACAGGATATATTCCCTCACCCAATCATATCCCATCACAAAACATGGCATATCAGAACACCTATAGTGATCCAAATAACATGAACACCATGTCTTTGACACAAGTTGATGTCCTTCAAAACAAAATGTAAGCTCTTCAACAGCAGATGGACAACATGTCTATGTCTAGAAAATGAACTATCTCAGCACAAGACCTATGTCCATGTCCATTTGATAAAGCACTCTATATGACACCTTTTCCCCATGGATACAATATACCAGTTTTGCCTAAGTATAATGGGAGAAAGAATCCTATAGAACACATTAGAGAGTTCTCAACAACATGCATGGACATATCATATGACCCCACATACTTGATGAGACTATTTCCATGAACCCTTGTCGGGATAGGACTGGAATGGTTCTCTAAACTACCATGTGGTATATGATCTTGGGGTGAATTAGCTGAGAATTTTATCGAAAATTTCACCTTTAACATAGAAAATGAGGTAACAATTGCAACCTTGTGCGACACGACACAGGAAGATGGCAAAAATTTCACCACTTTCTTCTAGAGATGGTGAAGTCTAGCTAGTAGGTGTCCAGTTGAAATACCAGAAAAACAAAAGGTCACAATATTCCTAGAGAACATCAATCCCAAATTGTGAAGTGATCTAAGGGTACATTGTTGTACTTCATTCTCAAACTTAGTACAAAAAGGAATCATCCTTGAGAAAGGCCTTATAGATAAAGGAGAAATGAAAGTACCAAGCAAAAATCAGGTTGTCCAACATCAAAACGCGCCAAATGATAGAAATAAGTTCTAGTCTAGGAACAAGAATGTTACAAATGATGGCATTGTTGATGCTAAACACATACATACAGGACCAGTTATCACCCTTAGGGGTTACAATCCCAATCAAGGCATGATGAACAGTCTAGATCAACAAGCTAACTATGTCCAAAATTTACAACAACAAAGGAGATTTCCTACACGTGAATTTACACCTTTGGGACAACCAATTGAGACTATTTTCAAAGAGTATTAAACATAATATTATCAAACCTTTGGAACCAAGAGAATATGATCCTGGACAGTTCAAACCTTCATGGTGGGATGATAACTCTTTTTGTGACTATCATCGAACCAAAGGGCACAACCTCCAACAATGTCGTCAACTCAAGAATATCATACAAGACTTTGTTGAAAATGGAACCATAGAGGTTGGTGGGCAAAAAAACACTAAGAATAGTGATTATAAGGTTTTCACGGACCTGTTACATGACCACACAAAAGGGAAAGCCTCCAGTTCGGGACCCCCAAATAATCCATCTGCCAACTATAACAATACCAATTATGACTCTGGTAAAGGAATGATCATAAACCATCTCCGAGCCACAAACGAGAATGTCAATACTTTCACCATTAAGAGGCATCCAAAATGTAATGTAAACACATGCAAAACTAAGATTACTATTCCTGGTCCTTCTTCAGAGCGATCTACCCAAGCTTCCAAATTCAAGTACAACCTTCTTGATTAGTTGAGTAAAATCCCCACCCAAATATCTATCTTGGAATTGTTGACCTTATCACCTCAGCATCGATCCATCCTTGGCAAAGCTCTATAGAATACAAATGTTCCTACAGACTTGGATGTCAATCGTTTCGAGGAAATGGTGGGATATTTGACCAACTCGCATCATGCAACATTTTCTCAATAGGACTACTCAATTGAAAAGTCAAATCATAATGACCCCTTACATCTTGAAGTCTTAGTCCATCAAAACAAACTCTGATGAGTCTTGGTAGATGGAGGAGTAGGTTTGAACCTATGTACCCTTAAATTGGTTAAGGCATTAGAATTTTTAGAAGACTATGTAGACACTTCCAAGAGTATAGTCATCAAGGCTTATGATGATGAAGAAAGGTCATCCAAAGGGGTAGTAATGCTCCCTATCAGAATTGGCCCAACAATCATGAACACCAGCTTCCAAGTCTTGGATCTCACCCTTCCATACAACTTGTTGTTAGTTAGACCTTAGATACATGCAATGAGTACCGTCCCTTCAACATACCATCAATGCCTCAAGTTCCCCTATAATGGCACAGAGATCACTATTGATGGTGATCCAGATCCTTTCCAATATTGTACAAGCCTAAGGGACCTTTCGCAACAACAAGTGCCTATTAACCAAGATGCCTCATCATCCATTCTATCCCAATACGTTGACCCATCACATCTCACTAAGTCCATTTCATTCCAACCCTCATCATCCACTCCTAAACTCGAGATCCAAGACAAGGGTTGTGGTGAACATAATATAAAGGCATCATACTACATCACTCAACTGATTCCACCTAAGGCATATGGCCTACCCATGACAGATAGAAGACAATCAATGGTCACATTTCATGTTCCCCCTACAATGACATTAACCAAATGGGGAGAGTTAAGTGAAGAAGTTGTGGATCAAGGTAATTTTTGGTTGTATTCAAGAAGAATATGAATACCCCTCCCCATCTATTCAAATAGCCAAGGACCAGTATGGAAAAGGATTTAAGATAATACAAAAGGAAGGCTATGATGGGCACAGTGGGTTAGGACTATATCAAAATGGAAGGATGAAACCAATTACTATCTACCCACGACCGAAATATCTAGCGCTAGGGTGTCAACCACTTAGAATTGGGTGTCCTGGTGCTTCATCATCGTTTCAAGAGGAAGTGGGTGAATCTGCTAGCATCGAGACATCTCATGAACCACTACCCCTAGTTTTTGACAAACCCCCAATCTACGACAAACCTCCAGTTTATGATGAATCCCCTTACTCTAGAAATGGTGAATGGGAATCCATTTCATCTACTAGCACCATGAATATTGATGCCCTATTTGGAGAATTGGACCTCAACGTGAAACCTGTACCAAAACAATCTAGTCCTCATCCTAAGAAACACTTGTCCAAGGTAGAATGGCAAGAGAATTATTATTGGGAAACCATTGATCATTCATCTTGGGCACCTAAACAACCATCTTCTGATGAATCCGCCCTCACTATAGTCCCACATCAGAGCATCCCTACCCCTAGGAGAAAGAACAAGAAGGAGTTGTCCAAAATTTTTGTGACCATGTCAATCACTCTATACTCACCTTGTTTGTAGCTACCTTTAGGAACTTCGATGATGACATGCCTCTTATCTATCCTGAACTTATCAACTGGGATCAACAAGGTACACTTATTATAGATACATTTGAGAATGGCAAAGCAATTGCTGAGTTCATGGGACTTAGAGAAGGTATACCAAGAGGGGATCATAAGGCAGGTTTTACCATAGACTTGGACGATAAAGCATACTTTGGGGAGTCTATTTACACCTCTAGTCGCAAAAATGAGAATGAAAAGAAAAAAAACAATGAAAATAAAAATGATGAGTCCCTAGGTGAAAACCAAAAGGCACCTTTGGACGATGAAAAATTCAAATGAAAGGATGTATCCGAGGGTGAAAACCTCTCTGAGTCACCCAAGGATAGAGGTTTAAATATTCTCCCCTTTGAACAAGAAAAGTCACCGATGCTAGTAGAAGAATTTGTTGAGGTTAACATAGGTACAAAAGAGAATCCTCGAAAGGTATATTTTGCAGCTTCTTTAAGAGAGATAGAAAAACATGAGTTTAAGGACTTCTTCATAAAGAGGCAAATAAACTTTGCATGGTCGTATGCTGACATGCCTGGGCTGGATCTAGACCTAATATTGCATCATTGACCACTACAACTAGGTATCAAACTAGTCAAATAGAAGTTGAGGAAAATGCATCCACAATTTGCTCTATTGGTCAAGATAGAACTTAAGAAACTCTTGGATGTAGGGCTCATAAGGACAATAGACTATGCAGATCGGATATCAAATCTTGTACCAGTGACTAAGCCAACTGGGGGCATTCACATTTGCATTGACTTTAGAGACATCAATAAGGCATGCCCTAAGGATGACTTTCCTTTGCCAAATATCAACATGATCCTGGATTTGACATTAGGATACGAGATTCTATCCCTTATGGATGGTTTCTCTGGATAAAACCATATTAAGATAGCACCTGAAGACCAACACAAAATAGCTTTCATGTGTCCACGGGGCACATACTGTTGGAATGTTATGCCATTTGGCCTTAAGAATGCAGGAGCTACCTATCAATGGGCCATGACTATAATTTTCCATGACTTTGTACATAATTTTATGGAAGATTATGTAGATGACATTATAGAAAAAATAGAAATGAGAGAAGATCATTTGAAAGTCTTAGACAAGATATTCCAGAGGCTAGAGAATTACAATGTCAGGCTAAATTTGAAGAAATGTGTCTTTAGGATGAAATCAGGAAAACTGTTAGGTTATATCATCTCTCGAAGAGGCATTGAAGTAGATCCGGAGAAGGTAAGAGCTATCATAGAAATGCCTCCTCCAACTAGCATTGGCCAACTCAGAACTCTACAAGGAAGATTATAATCAATTAGGCATTTCATAGTACACCTGGCAGATAAAATACATCCATTTCAGCATCTACTCAAGAAAGGAGTACCATTTGTGTGGACACCTAAATGTCAATAAGCCTTCCAACAAATCAAGGACTATTTTCTTACTCCACCAGTCTTAATGCCACCTACAAAGGGAAAACCATTGATTCTTTATATCTCAACAAACTAGTCAACATTAGGGGCTCTTCTCACACAACACGATGATCAAGGTCATGAGAGACCAGTCTATTATATCAGTCATACCTTAGTGGGCTATGAATTGAATTACAGCAACATAGAATGTCCTTACCTTGCGGTAGTTTTTGATACCTAAAAACTTTGGCACTACATGCTTAATTGACAAACAATGTTGGTTGTGAATATTGATCCACTTAAATACCTCCTAAGTAAGGTAGCTTTAACAGGCTGATTGGCTAAATGGGTTATGATACTTAGCGAGTATGGCATTCAGTATGTTGAAAGGAAGGCTATAAAAGGATAGGTGATTGCAGATCAACTAGATGATGCACCTATAAATGTAGACCATACATTAGTGGTAGACTTTCCAGATGAATTTATCTTCAACATTGACATTAAAACTGAATGGAAACTGTACTTTGATGGGTCACATACAAATCGTGGTTCAGGAGCTGGTATCTTATTTGTCACACCTCAAGGTGATACCATTCCCAAATCATTCAATGTTGCTTTCCCTTGTACCAATAATATAGTAGAATACGAAGCCTTAGTGACAGGGTTAAAAATGGCAGCTCAATGGAAAATTAAGAGCCTACATGTCTTTGGTGACTCTCAATAGGTAATCCGATAGGTAAATGATGACTATGAGACTAAGGATAAAAATCTTGCACCTTACAAGCAAATGGCTGATAGTTTCAAATAGTATTTCAATGACATAACTTTTCAACAGATACCAAGTATCCAGAATAGAGCTGCAAATGCTATGGCAACCATGGGTTCCTTGTTGGATTCCAAGTAATGTGCCTAAGTTTGAGTTTCTGGTTGAACAACTTTTGGTCCCCGCTTATGATGTCCCTGATACTACAATAGTGTGTACCATTGTTGGTCCTACGTCTCCTTGGTATAAAGACATATTCAATTACCTCACTGACCAAACCCTACCTCAAGACTTGTCCAATAACCAACATCAAAATTTCATCTAAAAGTCAGCCAAGTACACCATCATTGGAGAAACCTTATATAGACACACCTTAGATAATGCCCTTATGAGATGTCTCGATGTTGAAGAAGTACAAACAACTTTGTGAGCGGTGCACGAGGGTATATGCGGATCTCATTTGAGTGGTCCTACTCTAGCCCACAAGATTATGAGACTAGGTTACTATTGGCCTACGATGGAGAAAGACTCATACGTCTTTGTAAAGAAATGTAGACAATGTCAAATACATGGAGACTTGATAAGAGCGCCAGTGCAGGAACTTTTTCCAATTACTTCACCATGGCCCTTCGCCCAATGGGGACTTGACCTCATAGGTAAGATACACCCTTCAGCATCCAATGGCCACAAATTCATCATCATCACCATCGAATACTTCACCAAGTGGATTGAAGCTATTCCCATGACATACATAACTGGCACACAAATATCTAAGTTTATCCTAAACTATATCATTTGTCGGTATGGTGTACCCCAATCCATAATTATAGACAATGGACGACCATTCAAGAACCAAGAAGTACGCCATTTATGTGAAGAATTCCACATAAAACACCATTTCTCCACTCCATATTACCCACAATGTAATGACCAAGATGAGGCATCTAATAAGACAATTGTTAGAATCCTTAAGAAGATTGTTAATGATGCTGGTCATGACTGGCACCTACAGCTTAATCCTGCCTTATGGGCTTACCGCACAAGCATCTGCACTCCCACCGGTGCCACTCCATATTCCCTCGTATTTGGTTCCAAAGCTATCTTACCTATTGAGGTTGAAATACCTTCTCTACAAGTATCCTTGAAGGGGCATATCAATGATGAAGAATACCGTATCTCTAGGTTACAAGAGCTAGAACTATTGAACAAAAGAAGATAGAAAGCATTCGACAATTTACAAGCATATCAGAATCATCTTCATCATAATTACAATAGGAAGGTTCTCAATAGACACTTTGTCATTGGTGATCTAGTATTAATGGAGAATCCTAAGAACCAAGCTAAAAGAGAGAAACCGGGTAAGTTTGAGCCTAACTGGTTGAGGTCATACATTGTCACAGAAGCCTTTGGATCGGGAGCATACCAACTCTCTACTCCTGAAGGAGAGTCGCTTTTGTCCCCTATCAATAGTCTACATCTAAAGAGGTTCTATGCTTAGTCTCCGAGAATCCATGTTTTAATCTAGAAAAATACAAAAAAAAAAAATAAAAAAAACAAAACAAAAAAAAACAAAAAAATGGTTACCTAGATGAAAACCTAGCAAATAGGCATGTTTGTAACACCAAAAAAATTGAGAAAATAAAAAAAGTAAAGAGAAATAAATCTGTCCAATAGTGAAAACTGCTTTGGTGGCACTATGGATAAGTACCTTGGTGAAAACCTGGAAAACAGGTACCATGTGTAGTCAAACTCGGTCTTCTGTCTACCATTATTCTAATTAGACTTTTCCACCATCACTCATAATAATTGGTTGTCTTGTCCATTCCTTGGAACGATTGACATCTAGCATCCATTCCGTCACATTATCCACTCCATTTTCCAAACATCTTCTTGACTGAGGGAAAATCCTTGTTCTATGCCCTATCACCTTGTACATATCGTCACACTATCGAAAATGTCCTGAAAATCCAAAAACATTAGAAAACATCAAAAATACAAAAAAATCAAAACAGTCAGAAAATCCCAAAAACAAAGTCAATCATGTCATGTCGTCATGTCTAGTCTATCATGTCAAGTCAGTCATGTCTTGTCAATCATGTCAAGTCAGTCATGTTAAGTCAGTCATAGACATAGTCGAAGTACATTGCTTCTGCGACTGGGATGTAGGCAAGGCCATGAATCGATATGCCCCTGAGGCATTAGGTCTGTTAGTCTAGGTTTTTCATGTATCACACACATTTAAATCATGACTCTTTGTATATTCAAAGTCATTGGTCATGTCGAACTACGAGGTCTCTGCGTATACAACATATGTAAGGCTAATCGATGTGCCCCCAAGGAATTAGGTCTGTTAGTCTAGGTTTGTCAAGTATCACACACATTTAAATCATGACTCTTTGTATATTCAAAGTCATTGGTCATGTCAAACTACGAGGTCTCTGCGTATACAACATATGCAAGGCGAATCAATTGATGAGCTCCCGAGACCACACTAGGTCGGTCCAATAGGTTTCATTCACAATCATTATCACACAAGTTGCATATCATAGTTTAGGGTATCATTTCATGTCATACATTGTCAAAACACACACATAGTTTATCAGTTAAGGAATCAAAACAAGTCATGCATCAACAAGGAAAAATATCTCAATTGTCATCAAGTCAATATCAAACACACTGTCAAACTGATCAACCTATGTCTTACGCAAGATATGTCTTTCTTGTCAACAAATGTCATCAAATTGTCATAGTCTCATGTGGCTTGTCACTTCAACGTCATTAGACTCCAACGTCTTATATGACACGTGTCTTTTTGAAACTAGGCTTTGTCATGCATTATACAGAAGCCACCAAGTTGAAACCAGACTCAACGTCTTATGCGGTATGTGTCATTCTCTCACATTACGCTATGTCAAACATCATACATCACATTGTCATAGTCTCATGTAGCTTATCACATCAACGTCATCAAACTCCAACATCTTATACGACACGTGTCTTTCTGAAACTAGGCTTTGTCATGCCTTATATAGAAGTCACCAAGTCAAAACAAGAGTCAACATCTTATGCGGTATGTGTCATTCTCTCACATTACGCTATGTCAAACATCAACATCAAACAATCCCACAAGCTCAAGTTTTGGCAAATACATTTATTTGGCTTTATGACTTTATATCTTATTTTGTCTTATCTTTTTATTGATTTGTGCAAGATCCTATTACTAACCCTCTCAAGGATGTCCCTTGAAGGATTTAGAGAAGCAATGATGTCGTAGAACTCTTTTTCTTTGGCTACTATCTGTCAACTATCTTCTTAAACATTGGTTTTTGAGTCATGTTACTAGTTTCTTCAAGGATGTCCTATCATGGATTTAGAGGAGCAATGACGTCTCATGACCTGTCTTTTATTTGTCTGTTGTCTATGGTTTGTCTCGACAAAATGACTGGGGCATCTTGTCCTTTGTCTGGGTTAAGACACTCCTTGTCTACGACTGTCTGTTTTTCATAGGTGGATAACTTTGTACACTATGGTCTATCTCATATCATAGTGTGTACTATCCATCTGTGTCACTTCCCGCTTAATGATGATAACAAGCAAGTATAGCGTATTTGGAAATATATCAAAGATTATATCCTTTTCTCAAACAAACAATTTTCATTCTATCTTTTTCTCTGTCAATCACACTTGGATTATTTCTTAGAAAATTTTTGAATTGATTACATCCTAACATTTACTTTCTTTGGCATAAAGATAAGGTCTTGTGACACAATAACAAAAAGGAAATGGAGCAAGATCAGAAAACCGATAGTTGAATCAGGAGTTGGAGTTGAGTCAGAAGCAAGGTAAGGATGACCAGGATGATGTGGGCTCCAGAGACAAAATATAGGTGGATCCTGGGGGAAAGGAAATTCTGGAGATTAACCCTGTTGCATCCTCCACTGGTAAAAATGAGAAAGCTAAAGGGGGAGTGGGGACCACAGGCGGCATTGGAGGTAATCGATTACCCTGGACCACTCTTTTTGGGGTAAAACCTAATGGAAAATCATCTTTCCCTCTAGTGCAAAATATCTCAACCCTAGCTAGAGGTAAGTTTGCTATTTCTATTCCAGATCTACTCATTGACCATAATATAGCCCTAATGGAATGAACTCTGGTTGGGAAGTTCATGGGCCCTAGACCAAATATTGAAGTGGTAAGGGAGTTTGTTAAAAATAAATGGAGAACTAGCAAGAAAGTCTCAGTTGCTGCTCTTCCAAATGGTTTTTTCGCATTTGAATTTACTTGTAGAGAGGATATCATGGCTATTAGAAGTGGAGGTCCTTGGGTGATAGGAAAATCTTCCCTGGCTCTAAAGAAGTGGTCCTCCCACTTGGATCTATCTTATTCCATCTTTGAGAATGTCCGAGTCTAGGTTAGACTTCCAGGCCTACCCTTGGAGTACTAGAGTGAAGACATCTTCCATGGTATTGCGAGTTCCTTTGGTGAGCTCCTTTCGATTGAAACAATGACAGCTGCTAGAAAGAGACTAGTTTTAGCGAGGATATGTGTGGGAGTTCCCCAGGAAGTAGATCTACCATCATCGATTGAGATCCAATCTAAAATAGGTTCCTGGGAAAAGAATATAGAGTTTGAAACCATCCTGTTTGCCTATTTCAAGTGTAGGAAATCTAGTCACTGGTTAAAAAAATGCCCCTTAAATGCTACTTCAGAGAAAGAAAAACCAGTACAACCTAGAAAAAAGGAGTGGAAAAAAAAGAAGAATGACTTAGGAGAAGAAAGGAAGGAAAATAAGGAGCTGGAGTTGGAAAACAAAGAGTCTGATATTCAAAATAGTTCTCCAAAGATTGTAGTGGTCATGGAGTCCAAAGGTGAGATCCCTGATGATCCTCATTACTTGAATCTTGTTAAAATGTCTTCATCAAAGGAAAGGGATACTAATGAGGATACCCTAGTTAGAAAAGGAGATCGAAACCTTTCTACCCCCTTATCCCAAATGGCAGTCCCTTCTGATAGAAACGAAGAGATCCCAGGTCTGGAGGATATTCCTAGTGAGGGCTTATCCTTGGTTCTGAAAATTCCTCTTCCCTCCCCGTCTTCTGATAATCTTCCCCCTGAGGGTGTAGTGCACCTAACGGATCCCAACTCCACAGATTGGGTTAAGGAATCCCTTGAAAATCTGGATCACACAGTAAATCTATCCAGTAATGTCTTGTCATGTCAAGAGAGTGGTAACATGGACACCTTACCTTGGGAACAAAGAATACCAACTGAAAAGGATTAGGAGTCCAATAGAGAGACGGATAGCCAAGATGAGACTAACAAAGAGGAGAATACATCAAAGAAGAAGATAGAAAAAAAAAACAATGGAAGACCCCAAGTGGCATTTCTACCAAATCAAGAGTCAAGGCAGATTGTGGAGGAGTAAAGAATTCAAGAGGTAAAAAGTCTTCGAAAAATAAAAGAGAGCTGAATAGCTTTCAGGATATTGCAGATGGATCTCAGAAAACCATCCCAGAATGTCTTAACTCCCCTGGTATATAATGAAGATTATGTCCTGGAATATCAGGGGATTCAATATCCCCCACAAGTAGGATGTTCTTGCAATTTTGTCAAAGATCACAAGCCGGATATTCTTTTAATCTAGGAAACTAAAATGTCAAAGGAGAAAATTGAAAAGATGAAACTTTTTTAGTATTACAACAACCAGGGCAATAATTCGAATGGAGCTTCTAGAGACATTGTGACTTTCTGGAAGAGCCACACTATTAAAGGAGATATGATATTTGAAGGTACGAATCATATAGTCACTAGATTTACACATATAAGAGATAACTTCAGTTGGATTCAAGTTAATATATATGCTCCTAATGGAAAAGGAATGAGAAAATATTTTTGGTCGAAATTAGTTGCCATTAGGAGGATTTATGATAAAGAAGCTTGGATTGTTATGGGGGATTTTAACACACTCTTAATGAATGGCGAAATTTTTTGGGGATCCTAGATCAATTTGGAGAGTAAAGAGGATCTTCAGAATTTCATTGATAATCAAGGGCTGATTAATCTGGATCTTCATGGAGCTTCCTTTACCTAGTTTAATCGTAGAAAGGGGATGGATCTCATACAAGTCAAATTAGATAGATCTCTGATCTCCAATCATTGGTATTTTGATTATTACTGCTCCCTTAAAGCTCTTACAAGAATTGGTTATGATCATTTTCCTATCAGTTTCACTGCAGATCCAATAAAAAAGAAGAAGAAAACTCCTTTTAGATTTGAAAAAATGTGGACCTCTCATCCTGCTCTTAAAGAGGAAATAAAGAAATAGTGGAATATAAGTATTCAAAGAACTGCTATGTTCAGAATTGCTAAAAAGTTAAGGGAAGTGAAATGTAATTTAAAAAAGTGGAAAAAGGAATCTTTTGGGAACATCTTTAAGATTAAGTTTGATCTACAGATGGATTTGGGAGAAATTCAATTTAAAATACAGAAGGAGGGTTACTTGAATGACACTAAGGAAAAAGAGAATGAGCTCCTTACGAAGATGCATGACATAATTGGAAAGGACGATGAGTTCTGGAGACAAAGATCTAGAGCTCTTTCGTTGTCTGCAGGAGACAGAAATAATAGGTACTTCCACTTATCGGCATCAAAACACAGAGCTGTAAATAGAATATCTCAAATAGAAGTAAACGGAACCAGGTATGAGGAGGAGGAGGATATTCGAAAGCAGGTGAGTTCCTTCTTTAAACATCTTCTCTCGACAAGTAATGAAATAAACCAAAATGAGCAGGATCGGTTAGTTAAAGCTATACCAAGAATTATCAACCAGTAAAACAACTCTTTTTTGACAGCTATCCCCACCAATGAGGAAGTCAAGTGGGCTGTCTTTTCCTTTGATGGGAGTAAAGCTCCGGGTCCTGATGCTTTCCCTCTATTTTTCTTTCAATGGCTCTGGGAGATTGTTGAAGAAGATGTGGTTAATGTTGTTAAGGAATTTTTTGGATCCAAATGTCCTCTAAAAGAATTAGATGCTACTTTCTTGGTTCTAATCCCCAAGAAACCTGGAGCTAATAATTTTGAGGCTTTTAGGCCTATAAGTCTCTGTAATTCTTTGTACAAAATCATCTCTAAGGTCTTAACCTCTAGATTTTTAACTTTTTTGCCTTTCTTGATTTCTCCTCAATAGAATGGCTTTGTCCCTCGTAGACAAATTCTTGACTCTATTGTAATGGTACATGATAATACTCACTCCCTAGTTGAGTCAAAGACTGAAGGCTTCTTATTAAAGCTTGATATCTCAAAAGCATATGATAGAGTTGATTGGAATTTTTTATTTAAAATCTTAAAGGCTTTTGGTTTTAGTAATAGGGTTATCCAATTGGTGGAACAACTTGTGTCCACAACTTCCATATCAATTATGGTCAACGGATCCCCTACATCCTTTTTTCAGAGTACTAGAGATCTAAGGTAGGGTGATCCTATCTCTCTTATTTTATTCACTATTATGGCTGAAAGTTTAGGTAGGAATCTGAAAAAATTGGTCAATTTTAAATTTCTTTCTCGTCTCAAACCTTCCTCAGGCAATCTGGTGTGCTCCCATCAACAATTTGTTGATGAAACCATGCTTATGGGTCAAGCTACAGTGTATGAAGGAAAATCTTTAAAACAGTTGCTTGACAATTATGGGAGAGCTTCAGGACAGTTGATCAACAATCAAAACATTTCTCTATTCTTCTTCAACACGTCGGATCATAGACAGGCCAAAATTGCTAGAATTCTGGGTTGCAAGGTGGATTCCTTTCCTGCCACCTACCATGGTCTTCCTTTAAGCTTGAAACCTCCTGAGTCTTTCTGGCTCTCATTGGTTGAAAGATGCAGCAAGAAGCTAGTAGGCTGGAAAGTAGCCTTTCTAAGTCAAGTCAAAAAACTTAAGCTCCTCAAAGCCTCTCTCCAAAATCTGCCTATCTATGCCCCGAGCCTATTTAAGATTCATACTAAATTTGCTGATGCCATTGAAAAAATTCAAAAAAAATTTCTTTGGTTGGGTGTTGAGGAAAAGAAAAGACAACCCTTAATTGGCTGGAATCTGGTTTGTAGACCTAAAAAGGTTGGAGGACTTGGTTTAAGAAGAATCAAAACTGTCAATAAAATCTTCTTAGCTAAATAAATATGGAGAATCCCCTCTTCTTTTGGGGAGTGGATTGATATTTTGGCTAGCAAATATTTAGAACAAAATTGTTCCTCCATTATAAAGAAGGATCCCCACCTTCTTCCCAAAGGGTCTACATGCTGGAATAATATAATCAATGGTAAAAAGGTTGTGGATGATGGTATTGGATGGCAAGTGAGAAATGTTAATCACACCAGATTCTGGGAGGACAGATGGATTTTTAAGGAGCCCATTATAAAAGTCAATTCCTTCAATGAATGGGTAGAGAATTATAAGGCATAGTTTGGAACTTATGTGAAAGATTACAAAGTGAATGGTAATTGGGTGGACTTGTGCAGTGTTAGTCAGGCTTTGGCCCCTATCCAGTCTTCTCTGATGGTTGTTAGACTTAGTTCTAAGTAGCTGGATGATCATGCAGTCTGGATCAATGAATCCTCTGGCAATTTTTTAGTGTCATCTGCTTTTTCCAGGATTACTTCTTCTCTAGATCATCCTCCCTTCTGGTCTAAAGCTTGGTTCAAACATTTGATACCTAAAATTAATATCTTCTTCTGGATCCTTCTCCAAAACAAGGTGCTAACAATTGATATCCTGTGTAAATGTGGATTTCAAATTCCAAATAAATGCTTTCTTTGTAGGATGGAGGCTGAATCTGTGTGCCATTTATTCCTTCATTGTTCATTTGCTACTTCTATCTGGGAAAAATTCTTCAAGTAATGGCACCTTCATTGGGTTTTCCCTTCGTCCATTGAAGATTTCTTCACTCAATGGAAAGCCCCAACAAGAAATCCTATGCTCAGGCTTTTTTGGGATTTATCCTTCCCTCATGTTGCTTGGGGCCTCTAGAAAGAATGCAACAATAGAATTTATAGGCGCAAAGAAACCTCAGTGGATATTGTCTTCGGTAAAATTGTTAGATCCCTGAAGGAAAATTTCAATGCTTCGACCCAAAAGGACAGAATGCCCATGAAAGTGGAGCATTTTCTCTATGACTTAACTATTGCTAAGGATTGGAACATAAGTCTAGATTTGTCTAGAACTATAATGAAGGCCAAGAAGGATAGAGAGGGTGTTTACTGGTCTTTTCTATCAAACGGGTGGATCAAAGCTAACTTTGATGGTGCGGCTAAAGGCAATCTGGGGGTGGCAGGCTGTGATGGAGTTATAAGGGATTCCTATGGAAATTTCATTGGCATGATTGCCAATCCTCTTGGCTCTCAAATTAATCATCTAGTGGAGGCTAATGATGCTTTTCACATCATAAATCTAGCTTAAAGTCTTAACATTAAAAATCTGTGGCTTGAAGGAGATTCCAAAAACATAATTGACTGCCTCTGTGGCAAGTCTCCCCCTTCATGGACCATCAAATCATGGATTGAGGATGCCATATTAACTTTGGCTAAATTCGAAAAAGTTAAAATATCACATGATTATAGAGAAGCCAATGCTGTTGCAGTTTGTTTTGCTAACGAATAATTTAGGAGTAAAGATGTGTGTACCTAGCTTAATACTAGCGATCTAAACTCTAATGTCTGCACCCTATTAAATTATGATAAATCACATGGAAAAGCGACGTGTTATCCCTTTAATGAGGACAGGTTGGATCTTTCACATCACAATCATTAGAGTGCATGGGTCCGAGCCCAGCAGCTTAATATGCAAGAAAACTCCACACGCTTTGTGGGTTCTTAGATTTGGTGGGGCCAATTTTAGTAAAGCTTGTGTTTGGGTCTACCCCACTGTGTCGGTCGAAATGGGAGGAGACAAAAAGCAAATTGAGCTGGACAACTATGATACACACATGAAAAATGCCAAGGTTTGGAGTAAGGTTAAAAGCAGAGGGTTGCTTCCTTTCTTGGAGAAGCTTCATGGCTCTAACCAAGAGGCTACAGATCTCTTTGTTAAAAATTAGAATAATGGTAACTTGGCCCTGTTTGGTAAGAATGTGGAGCTTAGCGAAAATCTTATTGCTGATGTTATGGGATTATCCACTAAAGGGAAGAAGTTCTTTAGGGACAGGGATTTTTCTGATGAAGCTATGATCAGATTTCCTAAAAAGGACAAAGAAAGGCTAAGTATGGTTAAAATTGTTGATAGCTACTTCGATGTTGACACCATAAAGGCTATCTGGCATAAGGTTCTATGGGTCATCATGGAGTACATAACGGTGGATGGGCACTTCACCAAAGTCTACGGCTACCAATTTTCTCTTCTCAATGACTTCCGATACAAGGTTAGGGTCTCCCTCCCCTATTATCTTTTTTGTTCCTTAAAGAAAAGCTTGGAGGATAATAAGAAAAACCCTAAAAGATTCCCCATTTTTTCACACTGGGTTAATAAGATTGATTGTTGAATATGTCTATGTGCCTGCTCCCACTATTTTGGAAATCATCCCTAATTCTAAGAATGATGACATTGAGCCCAGTGGCTCAGAGTATTTGCCTAACTCTAGTCTAGCTAGAAAAGCCCTTAAAATGCATGTTGTTCCTTTTGGGATTTTTGGTAAAACCTACATTGAGCTTGAGCCTAACAACCCCTCCCTTAAGAACAACTCTATTGATAAGAAACCCTAGGCCAAAAGCCTTGTTTCCTATTTCGAAGAGTCCTATGAGTCGGAGGAGTTTGATGCCAACAAAACTGAGCTTTGCGCTGATCCTCTGTCGGATAAACATATTAATGATTACTCCCCTATTATTCCTAACCCTGAGAAAACTTGTCCTAATACTAGAAAAGAGCCCTCTCTGGGTATTGTGAACCTAGCCAAAACCAATTCTGAGTCCCACTTCAAAATCTTGGAATGGACATTCACTTAAATTAATGAGCTAAAAATAAAAAATTGGGCCCTACAAAGCAAGATTGAAGAGTTGGGTGCAAATATTGCTGAGATTGAAAAGAAAGATGTGGATCATAGTAACAAAAAGTTAGATTCCAAGGTTGAGAACATATGGAATACCATCAAAACCGTTGCTGAGAAAAACAACTGTATGGCATGGCACAATGCCATTATCATTAACGTGATGACTAAAAATCTTGATAAAGCCCAACAGGGTTCTCTGGTGGTGGATCTGGAGGAAACAGAGGATAAAAGCCAGGAAATTGATGCAAGAATTTCTAGAAGAATCGGAGCCAATCTGAAGCGCAAGGCCCCCCTTACCTCGAAGATGATTCAAACCTTTAAAAAGGGTGTCAATGATATGCAAAATCTGGAGGCGGAGACGAAGTCTGTCCTCATGACTCTGAATTAATCGTTGGGGTTTTTTGGTGCTTACTTTGTTGTTCCTTTTGACTTGTCCTTTCTAGTCTTTTTTGGTTATTTGTTGTTGGTCTTTATTTTGGCAACTAGTTTTTTTGGTTGGACTTTGGTGTCCTCTTTTCTATATTATAAACGTTGTGGTTTTGGGTCCTTGTAAAACCCGTTTTACCCTTTATCAAAAACATTAGATCAATGGAACTAGCATACATTTCACATAGTTGCATTGCATTTCAACATTGAGATAGTCACATCATTACATAATAGGCATTGCATCATCATAACATACATAAGGTAAACATTGCATGTACATATTGCCAACACATATAAATAAGCATCGTATAGATCATGCATTCATTATCATAAGTAAATAGAATCATCCATAAACATCATTATAAAATGCATAACTCATAAACATGTAGAAATAAAGGATCATCCATAGCATAGATTTGCATATTATATAGAAGCCGCCAAAATCATATATATATTGCTCAAATAGTGTGTCATAGTACAATGTTTGAATGTATCAATAAATACAACATGAGCTCCAATGATCTCTGATCAAAATACAACTGTCTACATAAGTCCTTGTCATCATGTCTCACTACCCTTGCTGTCACGTGGTGATGGTGGTGGGAAAAGACTCAAAGGTGGCCTTTGTGAGGTGGAAGGCCTATCATATGGACCTGTCCTCAGTTGTCCTACCACCCCCTTGGTACTCTGTGTCCTTTGACTCCGAGTATGACTCCTGCCCTAACTACCCACCTCTAAAAATGTAGGAGCCCATCTCTTTGTGGGCACTGCTGCCTCATAAAGATCTTTGTAGTACGTAGCTCTCTCCACTGCTCTGATGAACTCTCATACCATGCCATCAGATGAGGACCCACTACAAAGGTATCTAACCTCTGTGAACTACTACTCTATCTCATGTCTTCGTGCTATAGCCTAGTCTCTCTCCATGAGAGCACTATCCCTCTTTGCATATGCATTGTCCCTCTCCGTGTAGGCACTGTCTAACTCTAGTCTCATCACCTCAAACTCTACAGTCATAAGTCTGAGTCTCTCCTCCAAAGCCTCCCTTTCACCATCCCTAGGAGAATCCTCATCTCGTCTCCCCTTTACTATCTGATCTCTGAGCTATCTCTCCTGCTCCTCCATTGGTGCATCCTCCTCAACATCACCCTCCACATCATCCTCTCTGTATCCTGGAAACACTCCCAATGGATCTAAAGCCATGTCTGTGTCAAAATCCTCTGCCACATCCTCTACTCTGACATCTACCACTACATGCTCCTCTACCACTAACTCCACTACAGAATGCTCATCCCTAACCTATACATACACTCTCCCTTCGATGTCTACCATCGGTACATCAACTGCTACTACCTACTGAATAGGTGCATCTCCACCTGCATGACCCCCTTTGCATTCTCTCCATCCCCGTCTCCCGCCTCAACCTCCACCTCTATCATCATCTCCATCACCTCTACCACCAACTCTACCCACTCTAGCACCTCCACCTCTCTGATGTCCTCTCACCCTTGTGCCTCATCTCTTGACTGGTGTTGGCTGGTTCGGATCTGTATAAGGAATCGGGCGATGAACCATCCACCATGCATCGTATGTAGTCGTGGCCCCTGGATCTACAATTCCACCTCTCCATCCCCACTATACTGGCTGAAGTGCCTGTATGTTTGCCTCCGTAGTAGCGAGTGGAATCATGGGTCCCCACCATGGAACCTCTCTCGATGATCGAGCAAAATTTTCTCTACCCCGAGGCTCATCCTCAACCTCCCCGAACTGTCTTAGAGCTCTGTCTGGTAGATGTCACTCAATAATATGAACACTCGAAACAATCCTCCCAATGAGATACTGTGTCTGTCTATAGAATGGAAAATGTATATCCTCATCCACCCACTCCTCACAATCCATGTAAGGTCTCCATGTGAACTGATCAAGAATATCCAAGGCATGTCACTAGTATCCTATGTCACCCAAATGGGTTTGTGTAATCTACCCTGTATATCAAAACACATATGGGTGTCTTTCTACCCTCTCTACAGTAACTGGAGGACAGAAGATGGCTATCCTCTCCCAACCCCATACCATCAACAGTGTTGTTCCATAGCTCAACGACTATGCATCTCTATAGGCAATGTCATGTAAATGGAAATACAACATCCCAAGTAGACATGGACCCCATGCATATCTCTTCTCTCTCTCCAACATACTGACCAACATAGGTCCCCATCCTAATAGAAATTCGTGCCCTCATCTGTCTAGAAGCATTATACCCCAATCAAGGTACATAGGATGCAGTCGATCCGCTCGTATTTGTCTGCCAGCACTAGCCATCTAATCTCATAATGCTCAATCCTGAGCCTACTAATGTCATCAACCTGATAGAACCAAGCTAACTCTGTCAATCCTCACTGGCTATCATACATAACCCGCTCACCTATAATAGGAAATCTCAGAATCCTGTACACATCCTCCAATGTGAGAGTATCCTCCCTAGTTGGTAAATGAAACGACGATGTCTCTGACTGCCATCACTCGCAAAGTGTCGTCAACATCCCCCTGTTTGCCCGAATGGTAGGCATCGACAAACAGTGACGAAGGCCTAGCTTCCATAGAAGCCAAATCTCTACAAAGATCAACCTGTCTCTCAGGTCGAATGTGTCTGTTCAAGACTCTCGTATATAAATAGGATCTAACACCACCTTCATTTTAACCATGATGTTAGCATTTTTCAAATTTTCCTTGGAAAAATTGTCAAAAAATTTTAATAGTCAAATGCGGCTCACTTTCATAGATGTGGTGCATTTTTCAAATTCATTACATAGAGCCTCACATGCGGTGCATATTACATATGCATTGCATATTTTCCACCAACCCTTTCTAATACTGCACATGCGGTTCACAAAACCACATGCGATTCATCCATTCTACCACCCACTTCATATGTGTTTCATTCAGACATAAGCGGTGCATCAAATCACATGTGTCTAGTTCTAATGCATATGTGTTGCCTGACAACACATGCAGTGCATTTCTATTCAAATGTGGGCATTCCCTAACTAGCCATATCTAGCCCTAACGCGTTTTTGCAAATGTGTCGTTCTTTGTTTATCTAGTCATGCTATGTAGAAAAATCTAGGATCTTACATTTTCTATTCAAGTTGCTCAATAATTCTTTGTTCAAGTTTTTTTTTTTATCTATAGGAAAATATTGTTTGGTGTTTGATCTTTTTTTTCCTAAATCTGATAAAACAGTGATATGTTTTCATTTGATAAATTTATTAAAAAATAAAATGGTTAAATTTAATATACTAAGATTGAGAATTGGTAAATATGATTCCATTGAATCTACCTGACAATGTTTTGTTGCTCTATGTCCTCTAAATCTGGCAATGAATACTTTTCTTTCTATCAATTTTTCTCCTGTGGTTTTTCTTCTGTTCTCTTCTTTTGTCATTCTGGATTCTCTTTTTGTTCTAGCCTTCCCCTATCTTCTTTCTCTCATTCGTATGTTGGAGATAGAAATTACGTCCTCCTCTCTCCACTTGTTCCCTCTCTTCCTCACTCCCTTTAGGCTCTGTATTTCCTCCTTTCTCCTCCTCCTTTCCATATGCCTCTCTTTCTACTCCTTTACATGCATCAACTCTCCCACGCACTTCACCTCTCTTTCCTCCTCCCCTATAAACTTGCCATGCCCTGTTTCTCCCTGCCATGGATTGGCTCTTATCTTCCCACATGCATATCATCGAGATTATCCTTGTTGTTCTTCCTTCACTTTGTTCTCCTTTGCCCGACTTCTCCTTCCCTTTTTGCATGAGATCACCTCCTCTTCACATACATGCATCATGGAGAGAGATTTTTGTTATCTCTCTTTTTCCCCTCTAGCCTCCTCTATGGGTGTATGAGTTATTCTCAATTCAAAAAAAAAACTCCCCTTCTCCCAAAGACGGATTTTTTCTTTTCCTCATATGCGCATGATAAATATATTTTCTTCATTCTCCCTCTTGTTTAACATGCATAAGATGGAGTCTTCAATTCAATCCACAAAATCAACTTTGATCTCGAGAAAAATGGTTGTCATAGCTCAAAGTTCACTCTTGTTTTTCTTCCTCTATTTCATGTGAAATTAATTGAGAGGTAATTGTTTTCTAACTGTTTACTATTGTTCTCATTTCAATTTCAATGTAAAACGTATTGTTGTTTTCTTATTTAAATTAAACACTAAATTTAATATAAATATCTATTTAAACATTTATTTCTACTTTCATTTTTTATTTGCAAAAATAACAAATAAATCAATAACACAAATTTAAATTTTATATAAAGAAATAATTTTCTCACAACAAGAATCAAATTTTTATTTCAAATCAAAAATATTCTTTTTCAATTATGTTCAATCAAATGCTTAGCCGTTATAATAATTAAAATTACACCATTTAATCATGCAAATTATGTTCTAATTAACTAAGTGGTATGTGAGATTCCATCATCCTCATTAACATCTAATGGCTAATATGACTCTACCTGATCAATGTTCTTGCCTTCATTCTCATTCACCTTTTCTTGCATTCACGGGCACTCAAATTCTCATCAGCAATGACAATCCTCAAAAATCATTTCATTTGGATTTAAATTTAGTTTCAATAATCATAAATTTTGATTTCAATTTCAATTTTTATAATCATCTAACATAAACATGCAAATCTCATGATTAATAATTGCAATTAAATAATTGATAAAAATATGTATGTGACATCCTTCCCCTCTTGGAAGAGACATCATCTCAATGTCTTACTAATCAATCAATAAGCATAGCATCTCAATCATAATGAAATAATAACTAACACCATTTTTCGCAAATCATAAGCATAAGCAACTCATAGTAGCATCCACACTATCCAAGCTCACAACATGTGAATAAAATTCTAGAGTACATCAAGTATCGCATGCATTAAGAAAATACTAATCTAAGAAAGCAAATGAGGAAAATAATGGTCAATCATCAATGAGTCCTCCCATGTAGCACTATCTTCAGTATATTGGTCCCAGTGGACCTTGTACTAAATGCTATCCCTGTTAACGCTAGTTTATAAGCAATTGGATTAATAACTTTTAGTACATCAAAGAGTCCCACAAATCTCAGATCCAACTTTGATGATTTCCCAAATACGTAAGATTTAGAAAACATTCATCCTATGAAATAATCTTATCTTTTCTATAGCTTGCTTCAAGTGTCCTTACTATCACATAGGGAATCTCATATGCTTCTCACATACTTACTCTCCCAGAGAGCTTTATTCCATAAATACATCCAATATATAATAATAACTATACTTAGTGATTAGAATTCAATGGTCCATGAATTTATCATTAGTATAACCCAAATGGAAGAGGAATGTCGATGTATTGTACAGTACATCATGGGTCCAATCCTTTTCTTTTGTATTTATACTTTCAGACATCTCATAAACTAAGTCCATCTGCCACTTACACACTCATTATCCTTACCAAAAATTACTTTACCTTGATTACTTATCTATCTCGAGCATAACCCTGCTCCTAGACACTTGTCAATTTTGATACTACTACACACTTAAGCTTTGTTATCAATTAATTTTCATCCATCACTTCGATCTATTACTCCTTTTTGAAATTTTTCCAACCTTCCATTTTAGAATTTTACTAATCAGTCAAGATTTAGTCCACCATTTTACTTATTTGACTAAAATAATATATTGCATATTTATTCAAATGAATGTCTCATGGTATGATTCTAGTTTACACAACCCTGTCATTATTTGCTAAACTGAAATAACCTTTCAAGTTTACAGAGCAACTACTTACCCACAATATATTATTTAGGACCAAAATCCTATAAGTCAAGTTTCCAAAAACTTTTGGTTTCTTTGATGAATCCATCCACTAGAACATTATGTTAATTCTACTAACATAGACAAGTTAATTTGTCTTATGTTCTACCATTTTCCTTCTAGAATCTCAAGAGAGTTACATGTCCTACCAATGATGACTTCTGGTCTTCATTTCCTGGCATACTAGACATTACCTTGCTACATTTTATGTAGCTTCTTACTCTATATTCTTCTAGATGATAATGGATCCTCATCTGACAATTCCCTTTTCCATTCTGATGTCCTAACTCTAAAAATATTTTCCTCATTCCATTCTCGAATCTTCCAATTTTTAGACACCTAGGTTCTTTTATATCCAACAATAGTCTATCCTTTGACTAAGTGATAACCTATTTTGATATTACGCGATTATTAATCTTCAAGTAAATGGTTATAGTTTTTGCAAAGATAATCACCACTTATCTTAGGACATCCATACCGTGGATTATTTTCAAAGATGCAATTCATGTTTTAACTCAATCTAACTTCCTTGATTTAATCTCGTACAAATTTTTGAGTAAAAAATTTAATTGCATATCTAATCCTCAAGCATGAAAATTTAACTCCATGATTTCTTAATTATATAAGAGAGCCTCTACTTCAATATATTCATTTTGAGCACAAGTAACAATTTTTATGTTCTTCTCCATAAGATTTTCAACATTTATTGCTAAGTAAAAATTCTATGATGTTCTATCATGACAATAGGTACTTCCTTTTGAAAGTGCTTCTCTTTTAATATAAGAGCTACTTAAAGTAAATTCTTATCAATAATATGACTTCCTTTAGCTTACAAGGCATCCCTCCTATGTTTCTATCCTTATGGAGTTTCATTATCTCAAATTATATTCAATCGCATGGGCAAATCTTAAACCCAATAATCCCTTCCAATTCTTAGGATGTAATTCTTAATTATTGTCTAGTCTGATCAACATTGGACCCCTTATCTTCTTTGCTAACTTTACTTATATTTTCAATTACATTTGGTGTTGGATTACAATTCATTATATTAAATCTCCTTATCACATCCTTGACATATTTAGATTGAAAAAATAAAATATCACAAACTCTTTAATTCCAAATAATCTTATAATTCCTTAAAATATTATCTTTTCTAAAAAAATAAAAGCTCATCTCTAATTTTCTTTCATATCAATTTAAAATCATTCCAAGATAATTGTCTTCTTTCTCTTAACTTTTCAAGCTTATTTAAATACACAAAATTTATTTAATCTTATCCTTTTAAATTCTAATTAAACCAAGAACATTCAGTTGTTTAATTCTATAATAATTTCACTATCTTTTTTGTTCTTTTTGTTTTGAAATTTTTATCTCTCTGACAGTTTTGATTTTTCTAAAGCATTTCTAAATCTAAATAAAATATATATTTTTCTGTAAGAATTTTATATTTTATTGAAATAGATCTAAAACATATTGTTTCCTGTGTACATCTTTTCAATATTCTAAATCATAATTTCCAAAATAAGTCTACTATCACTTTATAGGGCAGGTGCATGGATATGGGTAGCCATTTTGTGGATAACTTACTTTTTCATCTCGAAATAGCAAAAATGCGAACGTGTTATAGTAAAATGCGCTTGCGTTATGGCTTGGTAATGATCGAACCTAGGCTTGGTAATGACCAAGCCTAACATGGGTGTTTTAAAATGCGAGCGCGTTACAATGCGCTCATGTTATGGTTTAAAATTTCAAAAATTGCACACATTTGGAGTTCAAAAATGTGCATTTTTTGAAATAAAAAAACATTTTCAAAACGCGAGTGCATTATAACTCACTCGCATTTTGGTCTACATTGAAAATATTTTGTTATCTTTTTCTTGTCTTTTTCTTCTTGTTATCTTTTAGGGAAACGATATACATGAAAATAAACATTATAAGTTGACATTTATATATGGACATTTACTTTCTTATACTTTAAGTTATATTTCATGTATATACTTTCAGGATGTTTGAGAGTGGTTTCAGATCTCTAGGAGTTATAATGCAAATTCTAGTTTTTGGAAGATCTTTAAAATTTTAGACTTAGTCAAATTTCAATAGTCAGCATGTCAAATATCAGTAATTAGGAGGTCAGATTTTAGTAGTCAACAAGTTCTATCATTTATATCTCTCACTCTCTCCTTCTCTCTACTCTTTATCTCTCCACTCCCTCTCTCTCTCCCTTCCTCCCTCTCTCCCCTCTCTCTCTTCTAGTTTTTGGAAGATCTCACAAATTTCAAACTTAGTCAAATTTCAATAATCAGGAGGTCAAATTTCAATAATCAGAAAATTGTATTATTTCTCTCTCTATCTCACTCATTTTTATCCATTACACTCTAGACATCTCTCTCACTATCTCTATCCCTTTTTTTGACTCTCTCTCCCTTGATCAAAAGAAATCTCTCTCTCTCTCTCTCTATCTCTCTCTCCTTTTCCCTCTAATTCTCTCTACCTCACTTATCTCTCCCTCTCTCCCACCTTCCCTCTCTACTTGTCTCTATCTCCCTCCCCCCCTCTCTCTCTCTACCTACCTAACTCTCCCTCCATCATGCCCTACCACTCTCTCTATTTCTCTCTAGCTAACCTCTCTCTCACCTCCCTCTCTCTCCCTCCATACTTCTCTCTCCCTCTCTTCTTCCCTCTCTACTCTTTATCTCCCATCTCTCTTTACCTACCTCTACATCCATCAAACCTTACCACTCTCTCTACACCTCTCTCCCTCCCTCCCTCATTCCCTCTCTACTTCTCTCTATCTCACCTCTCTCTCTACCTCTCCTTCCATCTCTACTTATCTTTATCTCCTCTCTCCCTCTCTCTACCTACCTCTACTTCTAACACTCTTTATTTCTCTCTCCCTCACTACATCTCTCTCCCTCTCTCCCTCCCTCTCTACCTAGCTCTCCATCCATCATAACCTACCACTCTCTATCCATTACTCTCTATCTAACTTCCCACTCTCTCCATCCATACCTCTCCCTCTCCTTCCCTCTTTACTCTCTACCTCCCTAATACTTCTCTATCTACTTCTCCATCCATCACTCCCTTACATTCTCTCTACACCTCTCTATATTGCTTCTCTCCCTCCCTCCCTCATTCCCTCTCTACTCTCTCTCTACCTCTCCTTCCCTCTCTAATTATCTTTATCTCCCCTATCCCTCTCTCTCTCTCACTAGATGTCTCCCTCCCTAACTTTTCCCCTATCTACTCTCTATCTCTCCTCTCCCTTCCTCTACCTCTCTCTCTCACTCTGTCTCACACCTCCCTTACCCTCTTTCTCTCTCACTCTCTCCTCTTTATCTCACCATTCTCTCTTTCCCTCTTTGTAACTCTCCACTTCTCTATATGTCACCATTCTCTCTCTACATATCTTTATCTCACCTATCCCTCTTTACCTCTCCCTTCCTCCCCTCTCTCACCCACCCTCCCTCCTTCCCTCTATCTATATCTCTCTCTACTTCTCTCTATCTCACCTATCCCTCTCTAGCTGCATATCCCTCCATCACTCCCTACCACACTCTCTCTATTGCTCTCTATCTCACCTCTCTCTCACCTCCCTCTCTCCCCCTCCATACCTTTCCCTCTACTTTCCTCTCTACTCTCTATCTCCCTAATACCTCTGTACATACCTCTCCATCCATCACTCCCCACCACTCTCTGTATACCTCTCTATATCGATTCTGTCCCTCCCTTATTCTCTCTCTACTTCTCTCCACCTCTGTCTTTCTTTGATTATCTTTATCTCCCCTAGCCCTCTCTCTCTCCCTACCTTTTCCCCTATCTACTCTCCATCTCTCCTCTCCCTCTCTCTACCTGCCTCTCTCACTCTCTCTCACTCCTCCCTCACCCTCTTTCTTTCTCACTCTCTCCTCTCTATCTCACCATTCTCTCTTTCCCTCTCTATAACTCTCTCCTTCTCTATATGTCACCATTCTCTCTCTACTTATCTTTATCTCACATATCCCTATTTACCTCTCCCTTCCTCCCCTCTCCTACCCACCCTCCCTGCTTCCCTCTATCTCTATCTCTCTCTACTTCTCTCTATCTCACCTATCCCTCTCTACCTACATATCCATCTATCACTCCCTACCAAACTCTCTTTATTTCTCTCTATCTCACCTCTCTCTCACCTCCCTCTCTCTCCCTCCATACCTCTCCCTCCATCTATACTTCCTTCTCTACTCTTTATCTCTCATGTATCTCTACCTTTCCTTCCCTCTCTACTTATCTTTATCTCCTCTTTCCCTCCCAACCTCTATCTCTCTCTCCCCAATCCCTCCATCCCCTTATGAGGGCTGAGAGTGTAAGGT